>JAMBUN010000049.1:0-91776 GCA_030271035.1 Microascus cirrosus
GCTTGGGGAGCCGGGGAGGGGCTGGGGGGGGGAGAGGGGGGAGATGTTGGAGCAAGCGGAGGTTCCGGGCTCGTCAGAGCCGTCGGGGCAGTCGCAGGAGTTGTCGTTCACCTTGCTCGCGTCTATCTTGGTGGTGGGATTCGTGATACAGGTGAAGGTGTCAGAGGATCCGTAGTGTTTAGCGACTGTGGCTCTTCTTAGTTTGTGGTTCCAATTCATGCTCAATGTCCATAGTCCGTATTCGAGCCCGTTTCTCGACAGAATTTTCCCTCGAAGCAGAACCAAACATGAAGCGTCGGAAGGGGGACCTACACTCGGGGCCAACACCTCGTGGCAAAGTTCCAGCAGAGGCCTGGCCCGCCAAGGCCATCGTGCCAAAAAGCACAGGCACAACCGATTGTCTCATGGCTACTCTTCAAGATCCATCCAATTGACTCCACAAACTAAGAAAACAACCCGACCAAGCAGTTGTGACGAGATAATTTGGTAGAATAACTCGGTGTCTTGCAGATGATCGAAGATGGAGAGGTACTGGGTACTTGTAACACGGAGCTCCCCCTGGGGAAACGTGGAGCTTTCGGAATATAACCGGTTAAATACGCCGCATCGTGACCCTTGTTCGAGGGTGACTTGACTTGTGTGGGGCATCCAGCGAAGGAGGGGTCATCGATCAGATGCAAATTGCCCCGCGTCAACTTTTTTCTGAAGCCGCCCGAAAATCCCACATCTTGTCGTCTCCCATCCAACATTAATACCCTCACCTTTTCCCATTTCCTTTCAAATCTCAAAGGGCTTTAACTATGACTTCACAACCACCTGAGGACTCCATCCGGGAGCTCAACGCTCTCGTATCCAATGTAGCTTCACTGCTCACTCAGCTCGAGGCAACCTTGACCGGCCTCAGCAAGCAGACTAAGACAGCGTCTTCCTCCAGCTCGAAAAAGCCAACCTCAGATATTGAATCCCTCAAAGTAGCGACCGACTCTGCCTCCCTCATCAAGGCACATACCACGAAACTCTCACTCCTGATCATCACCGAGCCCTTCACTCCCTCCGCCATATGCAAAGTGCTCCGCGAGCTCGTCTCGGGACCCGTCCCCATCCTCTCCGCCGCCGCCGAAGCTTGCGACCCGGCGCGCTACACAACCGACTTCAGTCATGCTTTGATAACAAAGTGTCATGCCATCCTACAAAACCTGCGGACGTTCATAATGAAGATACCAAGCGACGGAAAGGTCGTACCAGCAGAGGAGCAGCAGGCATCCACAGATGGATCTGGCAAGGGCAGTATGCCGATGACGGGTATATTATGGGCTTCGTGCGATCAGATCATAAACTTTTGCAAGGAGGGGGTACCGGGATATTATGCCAATACGGTAGAGGAGACGAGGCTCACCCTGAAGGACATAATGGAGGAGCTCAAGGAGTGGGGAGAGGAAGAGGAGGATGACGATAATGACTTTTCTGATGAGGCCGCGCGCGCCGACTTTGACTCCGCCGTGGACGTCAACGATAGCGCCGCGAATGGCCCGGCTACGGAGGCCGGTGCGGCACAGGCCGTACTAGACAGTCTCATGAACTCCGCATCCACAATTCCCCGAGACGACCCGGATGGCATTCGCGACCGACTAGATACATGCCTCCGGCGACTGCGGCTTTCCACTATCCTCTGCCAGGCCGTCACGAAGAGGCGGTTAAAGACGGCGCCGACTTTCCCTGTGGACAATCCTGCAGTCGTCCAGACCCTGGAGAAGAGTATCGGAGAGCTGAAGCGTCTTCCGTATCATTTCGAGGAAGCAACGATTGCATTTTACGATCTTGACGCCGCGGGGATAGATTCTGGGATGGAAGTATGTGTGAAGGAGGCGGTCGGCATCGCGAAGATGCTGGAGAAGTCGTGGGCAGGGGAGAAGGATGAGTTTACTGAGTGGGGGGAGAAGTTCGAGGTGCAGATGAACAAGTAGTGTATTTCAATGGAGATGTGAGCTCCCTGTGCCGGCCGAAGGAGGGCCGATCACTCGCGGCTGGGTGCGTATATACAGCAGAATTGGATAAGTATACATACTTAATGGCCCTTCCTAGGCTAATCTGAAAGATGGCCGCCCATTGAATTACTGACCTGGAACCACCTCAGTGGAAGTGATGGATAATTGGCGCGGGGGCCGTGACGCCTCTCGCGCAATGTCGTGTCTTGATTCTGTAGCCAGTCACCGCTTCGACGACCCACGCTGCCTGAGCCCCAGGCCAGGTTGTCAGCCGATCCTCACACTCAGCGCCTCAACCTCATCCGCAACTTATGTTACAAACACGCAATGCCTCTCCCAACAGTCATCGACGTCCAGCAATATTCCATAGTTATACATGCAATTGACCCTCTGGAACCAAGGTGGCACCAGTGGAGAGAATACGGGGACGTAACTCTCTCAGTTCGATAAAATTTAATGCACCAGACGTCCCCCCCTCCGAAATTGAAACTTGAAGTTTTAAAACCCCCCCCAATTTCCGATGCCCAATTCGCCTTTGCGCCTATAACCCAACACGATGATGCCAAAACGGCGAGAACTAGTACGTGAAAACAGAGACCGAACCAGAGCGTCCCCAATCTTTCCGACTCCCTTTGCGATGGAAAAAAGTAGATGTCTCGCAAAGATTACCGCCAAAATTACATGGGAACATGGTGGAAGAGGTAGCTAACGCTCTCCCCATTGTGGGTGCGTCGGATGGCCTCAGCGAGGGTGCGTGAGATGTCGATGACGCGCAGCTTGGGACAGCGCTGGATCTTGTCGCCGAGGGGCGTCGAGTTGGTGACCACCAGGCGGCTGAGGACCGAACCGTTGATGGTGTCGATGGCGTTACCCGAGAGGATGCCGCTGTTGCTTCGTTAGTATTTTCGTTTCGCCAACAATGAATGCCAAGGGGTTAGTAGAGCGAAGGGGATGGAGGCCAACATACTGAGTCACAATGGCCAGAACCTCCTTGGCGCCGTGCTCCTTCAGCGTGGTAGCTGCCTTGTCCAGCGTGCCGCACGTGTCCGCCATATCATCCACAAGGATCGCGATTTTATCCTTAACATTGCCCACGAGGACCATGCGGCCGACGACGTTGGGGCGGGGCCGCTCCTTATGGATGAGCGCGAAGGGCACGTCGAGGCGGTCGGCCATGGAGGTGGCGCGCTTCGCGCCGCCGGCGTCGGGGCTAACGATGACGAGGTCGTTGACCTCGAGGTTCTCGGAGACCCACTTAAGGACGGAGGGCTCGGCGTAGAGATTGTCGACGGGGACGGAGAAGAAGCCCTGGATCTGCGAGGCGTGAAGGTCGACCGTGATGACGTGGTCCTGTTCGTTTACGTTAGCTCTTTTGCCTTTCCCCCTTCCCGAATGTCGAGGCTGTAGTTGGGTAGGATGACGCGGGGTATTGGAGAGAGACATACACATCCGGAGGTTTGCAGCATGTTCGCGACGAGGCGGGCAGAGATGGGGGCGCGGCTCTTGTCCTTCTTGTCCTGGCGCGCGTAAGGAAAGTTGGGGATCACGGCGGTGATGCGGCGGGCACTAGCGGTGCGGCAAGCGTGGACCATTATCAGCATTTCCATGAGTCCGTCGTTGACGTCTCCAGGGGCCGTGGTCTGGAGGATGAAAACTGCGAAAACAGTGAGCGATGTTTTCAACAACTGGATGCTGCGGCTTCTCGCCGAGCCATGACTCAATTTTCAGGGAAGGAGTTCTAAGGGGGGGGGGGGGCTTACCATCTTCGTCACGGACTGATTCTCCGATAGTGATGGAGGTCTCGCGGTTCGAATAGGGTATGCTGAGGGTCTTTGCAACCTCGACTCCAAGCCTGTGAACAAAAAGCCAGTGTCAGCTAGCTACAGCTCCGTGAACACAACACCCAATTGCCATTGTACGTGCAATTCACCGCACAAGGAAGGCACTCACCACGACGCGACCTGGGCGGTGAGTCCCGGATGACTCGTCCCGCTAATCAGCTTGATCTCGTTCGGCGTCGCCATGACGATGTTGCGCCCTAGGAGATAATACCGGGTTAAGATACAGCTCAAGAAAAATAACCCCGAGTAAACCGGAGAGCAGAGTGATTAGAGGGCTTCTGTGGTGTGTTGCGTCACAAGGTGAGGTGCAAGGTTTGGATGTGCCGTTTGTCCCTAAAATCGGCAACGGGATTTGAAAAAAAAGTTGAAGTGGGGCGAAACCTCGGCCATGCGCGGGGTTGGATTTCCGAGGGCGGCGGGCGGGAGAATGCGGGCACCAAGAGAACATAGTGAAAGAACAAAAACGGTAGGGGGACGGACCCCACAGCCCAGAATAATAGAGTTTCGCCCTTACCAGCTGGAGCCATTCTCATCATTATTCGCCTTATAGGCGGGTAAGCCTAATCTTTCTGGGTTATTCTGTGTTTCTTTTTCTATTCTCAGCCCAGTAGACACCGCAGTAGCAGGACCACATTCTCTGGTTGTTGAGAGAGAAAAAAAAGCTGGAGAAAGTCCGGGGGGGAAGCTGAGGATGCAGCGTGCGAAGGGGGGCGGCCAGCTATTATAAAGCCCCTCCAAGTGATGGGCTCCTGCAGGTGATGGGCAGGCGCAGGGGGAGACCGGTTGCCTCGGTCGTTGCATGTGGCTTAGCACAGTCACAAAAAAAAAGCATCTTCGGTCGCCCAGGTTGGCGACGAGTTGCGGATATCACCTTTGTGCTACAGAGCCGGCCAGGCCGCAGGCCAGTAGCGAGGACGAGGCCAAAGCTTGTATCAGCCCTCCACAGTGGCCACGGGGTTGTGTCAGGGCGTAAACTCCAGAGGCTTTAAGGCTGGGGTGCTGAAGTTGGTTTGCGGATGAATAATAACCTCTTTACGCGCTCATCGCGTTATCCACACTTTCAAGGCCGCGAGTTCATCCGTGGCTTAAAACCACGTCCCTCGCTACCTTCCCTCAGACAGGATATGAGCAAGCCCACACTCCCAGCTGCCTCTTTCGGCAGGATCCGCTGCTAGTCCAAGAGGAAGGAGTCTCGGGCAGGCACCCCAAAAAAAAATTTAGACTCCAGGGAAAAGGGTTCGATAAGACCCATCCTCATGGCTCGGCCTTATCTGCGCATTTTTTTTTCCCTTTTTTCCTACCTCTCCTTATTCATACGTCGGATTCGGTTTTGATATTATTATCCTCCCTTCACTTTTCCCTGTCAAAGCAGGCTTGGGAGCCGCTCTATAAATCCATCCCCGCCGTTCCCCAGAGCCGACCCACAAGGAAATCCTCCATTACCCACATCGGAAGTCGATATCGCAGACCTTAAACTTTTTTCTCTGTCATTCAATCCCACATCTCATTACGAACATTATAGGTCTTACGGCGGTTATTTCATAGTGCCATTGTGCATACAAATCCTACACAGCACTATCTTTTGTACGGAAGCCTCTCTAGGATCACCCATCTTCGCCGAGAACCCCGCGATCAGCCCCGCGCAACCCCGCCAGAGGATCAGCACCGAGCACCACGGCCTTGCGATCTTCGACAGCAACTAGCAAGATGGTCGAGAAAGTCTACGTTACCTACAATGATGTATGAATCCCCGAACCAGCAGCTCCAGTCGAGGCAGCCGAGCGCCTGCTTCCCCCAGTCCTTCATTCCCCCTCCGTCAACCCGGAATGCAGCTGACACCCACCCCCACAGGTCCACAAGCTCTGCCAGGAGGCGGCGCCCCAGATCCTCTCCACCATGCAGCCGACACTCATGATCGCCATTGGCGGCGGCGGTTACGTCCCCGCCCGCATCCTCCGCTCCTTCCTCAAGCGCGAGGGCGGCCCCAATATCCCCATCCAGGCCATCGGCCTCTCGCTCTACGAGTCCCTCCCCGAGATTACCGGCTCCGCCGAGGTCGAGGTTCCCGGAACCCGCGTCACCCGCACCCAGTGGCTCGACCTCAGCGCTCTGGGCCAGATGAAGAACCTGGTCGGAAAAAACATCCTGATCGTGGACGAGGTGGACGATACCCGGACGACGCTGGAGTACGCGGTCAAGGAGCTGGAGAAAGACGTTGAGGAGGCGAGGATTAGTATTGGCAGTGCTGAGAAAACCAAATTCAGCATCTTTGTGCTCCACGTACGTCGATCCTCCTTCCCTTACCGCGAGAAGCGCACACCAGGAATAATGAAAAGTACTGACAACGCTATAGAACAAGGACAAGGTGAAGAAGGGCAAGATCCCCGAGGACATGGTGACTGACGGCCGCTACCTCGCTTCCCGCACCGTTGGCGACGTGTGGATCTGCTACCCCTGGGAGGCCACCGACATCGACGAGCACGATCGCCTCGCCGCCGAGGCCGCTGCCCAGAAGAACGGCAACCCGGCCGCCGCGTAGGCGGAATATTAGTGAACACGACGCAAAATGATTTTATTTTGATTATATATATATGTGTGTATATATATATATATATATATATATAGTTTTGCAAGTAGCATTTGGAAGTTACGTCTCCCTTCCTTAGGAAGGGATCTGAGGAGGACGAAATATGAAGGAGATGGGAAGCATTTTAGAATGGGGCGGGCGGCCAGCAAGCTATGCGAGCATGTTCTGGTGGTAAAAGTCTGGTTTTCTGCTGTTTGGGTGTCTAGATTGGTCCGCAGTGCATTGGGCATAGGAAGCATGAATATTTCAAGGTCTGTTTATACGCGATGCTGTCCCCAAGCCACGGCAGAACGAGAAAAGGAGGGCCTCGTTGAATGGCATGCATGGTCTTCGCATGTATTTTTTTCTTGGCAAGGATCGAAAGTTGCAATGCGACTTTGGATTCAAAGTACGTGAAACAACCCGAATCCCCAGGCAAACGAGAACAAATATGTCCGACTCACTCCAAGCCTACAATCAACCACCTCGTTCTCAATCCCTAGTTGGTGCTCCACCTCACTCAGGCCGCCGCACCCTTCGCCGCCGGCGCCTCTCTTGTCTCCGCCTTCTCTCCCTCCCTCCTCATATCAACCGCAAAGCTCCCAAAGCTCTCTCCAACTGGATTAAGCCCCCACGCGCCCTCCCCGCCATCATGCACCGTCGTCCTCCTCAAATCCCTCTTATACTTCCCCTGGAATGAGCCCCCTGCCGCCCTGTGCAGTGTGCACCGATTGTCCCAGATGATCATGTCCCCTGGCTGCTCCCACTCCACGCTGACCCTGTACTTCTCCTGCGTGGCAAAGTCCCTCAGGTAGTCCCGCAGCTCGTCGCTCTTCTCCTTGGGCAGGCCTTCGATGTGGTGGAGGTGCGCGCCGATGACGAGGGTCTTGCGGCCGGACTCGTGGGTCTGCAGGAGCTTGTGGCGCGCCATCTTGAAGGCGGTGGGGTCGAGGTCGGAGAAAAAGGAGGGGGAGCCGAGCTTGCGGGACTGGGCGAAGGTGTGGGCGCCGACGTAGTCGTTGGCCTCAAGCTCGGCGCGGACGGCTGAGGGCAAGTCTGTGTAGGCGGTTCGGACGTCTGCGAAGTCGGTGTTGCCTCCCGTCCCCTTTGGGGGCAGGATGACGGCGCGGAGGAGGGAGTAGGAGGCGCGGCGGGGGTTAAAGGTCGAGTCGGCGTGGAAGAGTTCATTTCCCTGTCTTGTCTCAGTGCACTTGTCTCGATGGCCCCATCATCTCCTTCAACACACTCAGGCACACACTTGGGACGACGCCAGAATACAGCGGGGATAAAGAAGGCAAGTGTGGGAATGCTTACCCGGTTTGCGTGTGCGCGAGGCGAGTTTGGGTCAAGGATGTTATTCTCGGCGTCGACGTTGCCCGCGTCGAAAAGCTCGTAGTACTGGTACCGCAGCTTCCGCCCGCCGACCATGTAGCGCTTCACGTCGTCGAGCTCGCCCAGGCGGCGCGAGACCTCGACGTGCGCGGTGTCGTCGAGGCCCGTGTTGCGGAAGACGATGACCCCGTACTGAGACAGTCAGCTTTTGGAATGTCTCTCTTTTTCAGCTCACAGGTGGTTTATGAGAGGATAAACGAGGTGACTTGAAATTGAGAAAGGTTGATGTACCTTGTGGACGGCGTCTTTGATCTCGGACAGTGTTTCATCGGTGACGTTGCTCCAGTCAACGCCCTTGATCTCCGCGGCGAAGGTCGGGTGCAGCGCGTGTGCCGTGAAGTTTTTGAACCCGGTCTCGATGGGGCCAGGCATTTTGAACACGATTCAGGGACAGAGATGTATTCGTCTCGTGATTGCTTAGAGTCGAGCCTGGTTACAAGTTGAGAGGTTGATGTAAGTGAATGTCAGATACCGATGACTTACATGATTCGAGGCACGAGAAGAAGTAAATGATCCCCTTACAGTGTGAGGGGTCCATGGATATATATTGCTATCCCGCTCATGAGCATCATCTGCATGTTCACCCCCGCGCGTCCCGCGCCGATCGCGGGATACGGCACCTGTGCGTCCAAAAATCCCACTCCACGTCCGTCTCCAACACGCCGCCACAGCCAACACCCGAATACGACCTTCCACTGCATGACGCCCTGCAACTTTGGAACCTGTGGAGCTCTGGTTCCTGACTGCCGCCCTTTCGGTCGACACCGAGCTCCGCCCCAGCCCATAACCATCTGCCGACTCTATCCCCGTGCGTTCGGTTCCCCGCTCTGACGAATCATGGTCGTGAGTGGGATGGCTGCCCCGCATTGACAACCGGACCTTGATTACCTTCCAGTGGATGGTGACTGTGGTGAGTGCTTGGCATGGCCAGGAATACGTAGTATCATGGTCCTGAGGGCAACTCTGGTGGAGCCGTCACTTGAGGGTATTCGCAACGAGGGATAGGGAGGTTAGAGGATGGAGGGCTTTTAAGCAGGGGCAGGGAAGACATTGAGTTGCCCAGCTTGAGACCTGGGGACGCCGTACTACACGGATGACGCTATAAAACGGTCCTCGCATCACCGGCACGGATACGACAGCCCAGCTCCACCTCGTCTTTATGACAACGATGCTCCGATTGAATATTAATGTCACTAACACCATGGTCCATGTATGTACGGAAGAGCATAATACTGCTTCCACATGTCTCGCCCGCCGGATTCCGGCCCTTTCTCCTCGTCCGATTCCTGTCCAACAAGACTCCCCGTCTCGGGATTCTTCCCTATCTGGAGTCCGCTTCTAGTTCTTCTTCGACCGCTTCTTCTTGCATTTCGGCTTCTCATCCGGCTCTTCCCCGCCAGCCGCACCCTGGTTCCGCTCCTTGATGATATCCGCAGCCTGGAGCCGTTAGTCTCTCCGCGCATGACACGAATGTAAGAACAACGTACCTTCTCGGCAATAGCATAGACCGTAGTGCAAATATGCGTACCCTAAGCCTGTTAGCTATCATTTATCTTATCACGCGCCATGAACAGCATCTGCACCTACCGGAACAATAGGCATAATAGACGAGTCCGCAACGCTCAGCCCCTTGACGCCATACACTAGCAGATCCGACCCAACAACACCCCCATACTCCCTCGGCATCATCGGGGCAGTCCCGGAGTTATGCGCCGTCGAACAACTCGTTGAGTTCGTCAAGAACGCCTCAATTTGCTCGTCGGTCTCCACATCCGCACCTGGGTTGGTCTCTTCTGGGCCGAGCACGCTCATGGCCTCTGTCTCGTGAACCTTCCGAATCCACTTGATAAAGTTCCGCATCATATGCTTGTCAGTCGGAACTCCGTACGTGTGGTAATTCACGATAGGCTCCGCGTAGATGTCTTCTGGGTTGAGCAGCACGGTACCCCGGCTGAGAGTTTTGATGAGCACCGTGGAGTAGCTCGGCCCAGCCTGGATGGGCAGCTCGAGGAACGCGTTATCTGACCGTCCCATCATGTCGGCCATGGCCACCCGCTGGGCCTCGTATCCCGCGATGCTCTCCTCCGAGTAAGATTCCGGAAGGTACTCGGCGACGTCGAGCGCAAGGTACTCCTCTACCAGAGCTTCGTAACCCTCTGGGTCGATGACGGGGAGGGGGATCAGGCCGCCTATGTTGCCCGTGCTGATACGGAGGGGACCAGACGCGTTGTCGGCGAGCTCCTGCGCGGCCCACTCGGCAAAGGTAGCGTTCGTGAAGGCGGCAGCCGGGTTGGGGCTTACATCGGTAGTGACTTTCCCCAGTTAGCACCCGCCATTTCCCCCCCATTACAACACTTTCCTCTCCGTCCTTACAATATAAGGACTGGGCGGGTTGGTACTTACACCGGTAGCCGACATTCGTGACAGCATGGTCCTGAAGGTTCGATCCAACACCAGGGAGGTCCTCGATAACCTCAATCCCCGCCTCCTCAAGCAGCGCCTTCGGACCGATCCCGCTCCGCTGCAGCACTTGAGGACTGTGGATCGCGCCCGCCGAGATGACGATTTCCCGGCTCGCCTGTACGCGGATCTGCTTCGCGTCGTCGTTACCCCTCTCTTGTATGACGACTGACTCGGCGCGCCTGTCCTCGTCGAAGAGGACGTTGTTCACACGGTAGCCGGTGAGGAGGTGGAGATTCGTGCGCTCCGACGCGGGCTCCCAGTAGCCGTTTACGGCGTAGGAGCGGGTTGCGGTGGAGTTGTCCAGCGCGGTTGGGTACCAGATTACTCCGTACGCATCGCCCTGTCTTCTTGTTAGTAAGGTTTACGAGTTAGTGAGTTACGAGTTGGAGAACGTACACCTGGGACACCAATTAGCTTATCGTTCCAAGGTATGGGGAAAGAAGGGACGCACCACCAGCATCAGTGGGAGACTCGGCACCAGCTTCGATGAGTGCGTCGCGCTGAATCTCTGGATACTATGTTTAGTTGCGATACGACATGAGGTCTCAAACATGGTTCGAACGCACTGATTCCGGGGAACTGATACGATGAGAAACTCATGTGAATAGGCCCGTCACCGTACGATTCCTCTCCCCAAGTGATGCCGAACTCTTCGACGGCCGCATCGCTGGGCGCGTCAAGAGTACTGTGCTGTAGCAGGAAACCAGTTAGCTCCCCTGATGGGCCGAGATACCTCGATAGAAGGAGAAGAGCAGAGCGTTATAACCCACCTTGACGAAATAAGGGTACAGGCCTTCCCATCCCCAGCCAGGGTTCCCCAGGCTCTCCCACGAATCGTAATCAGCCGCCGAGCCTCGGTTTAGCATCATGCCGTTCTAGGACCGTTAGATGGTGTGTCACTTGAAGTGATCGAGGGACTCGTGATACGAACAATGGTCGAGCCACCACCGACACAGCACGCCGCCAGGACGTTCTGCTGATATCCGTTCAGCTCCGTCTGCTCGACGGAGGTGAGGTTGAACATGGCTCTTGGTGACCAGGTGCCGCCGGAGGGCCGCAGGACAGCCGGGTCATTATTGAAGTAACCATACTCGACGATCAGAACGGAGACTAGGTTCGAGTCAGTGTCTCATCGCTCTTCCTACACCACAAGCGGGGAGGGTATAGAGGGCTCATACCATCGGGATCTTCAGAGAGCCGGGTGCCTATAACAACACCCGCTTGGCCTCCTCCCACGACTACGTAGTCATAGCTGTCCTGTATGTCCGCGATCTCGATCTCAGAGCGACGGAGGAGCTCGTCGCCGAGCAGAGGGCGGGCCGAGCTGATAGATGCCCACGATAGTAGCATCGGCGCGAGGACGCGCCATGTGATGTGGGGTGTCATCTCGTTCTTTAGACGCCCGAACGTTTTCCCGGTGCTTAAAGACGGCAACAATTGGGCAGACCCGGACGACTGGGGCTTCGGGTACGGTGAGGTTCACGTCGTCTAACAACAGGGAAGCATAATGAGAGAAAACACCGAGAAAGGGGTATTCCCCATATAAAAGGCAACTGGGTGTCTTTCCCACCATCATCCAGGCATTTCGCTATATTGCCACGTCAACCCACGATTCCACAGACCCTCAATTGTCCGTGTTCCGATTCTCCGACTGGTACCGCCGAGCCTGCCATCGTGAAAGGGCTCTGTCCACCGCAAGCGGTAATCCGGGTAACATCACACGTGGTATAGCCGGAGAAGAATATACGACCGTTCCCTGGATGTAACTAAAAGCCTACGACATCAGAGTACGCAATGTGCCATCTTACTGGTGCCCACCAGCAAGCTATGGGCTTCCGAGCAAATTGCGACGCCGTCTTTTAATATTCTCCTCGCGGCTATCCATCGAGGGTTGGAATATAGCCGGTTATTTATATAAATAAATATCGACCGTTTGTTAGGGAGAAGCGGTTCCGAGGGCGGCTAATATCACGCAAGGTAGAACAGCGATTCCCATATCCGAGAGGACGTCGTGCGGATCCCCACCCCCACGGGGAACCGGGTATGGTTGTACGCTATTAGTAGCGGGAAAAGGTTAAAATGTAGTATTATGCAGGTAAAAAGAAGAGCAGATGGGCCCTGCGTCTGTCGCACCCCCGGTTCCGGGTCTAAAATCGGGGGCTACTTCCATATTTAGGGGCTCCGTGCCTGGGGAACTCTCCGCCGACCGAAGGAAACTAAGGGCTTTTTATAACTTTCCTAGGGGAACTCGAGAATTAGATGCTACTCTCTGCCGGAAACCTGCGCAAATGGACAGTGTTTGAGCCGTTTCCATTTGCCCGCTTAGTTAACGTACCCTTGACCGCGACCTCCTGGGCTCAGGCACATATATTGGCCTGTGACTCGAGTTCCAATATCGGTAGAATGTCAAGACTTCCAGCCGCTCAATTTCTTGGACAGGTAGTAGCTCACCCGCACAGGCTGTTACTCGAGCAGTGGTTGAGCCTGGCCTGCCCCTTCTTCCCTGGAGCCACAGGACGAGACTCCCCGGACCAGATGGGGTCACCGCGAGATTGAATGATACATTTTGCATTTTCTGGGGAGTTGAAGGCTCTTGGAATAATGGTAACTGTTAGCTGTATTAACTGACGATAGCCCCGAGAATGAGAAAGATGACATGCGCCTCTCAACGACATGATCAACGAAGAGTGGAGAGATGAGCCACGAGAAACCACGGCCCGAGCCAGATCCTCAAATAGAAACCTTGGATCAACTAAAATTCAAGCTAATTCGTTAACGGCCCTCAATCGTAAATATCAGAATGGTCCTCCACCTGAACATCTGCCCTTGAATCCTCCAACATGTCGTTATCTACCTTGATCATAAGCCTCGACTCCTCCCCCATGCCCTCCTCCTCAATATTCATCAGCTCTCTCCCCTTCTTAACAACAAACTGCGTGTTCTCCACAGGCCTCTCCCCATCCCTCAGCCTCCCGCCCCAAACCCTCGACGGCCCCATTCTCGACCCCTCCCCCTCCCCCGGCCGTGGGCCCCTCTCGCGGTACTCGTCGTACTCGCTGCGTACGTACGGCTCTCTGGGGATCTCCACCTCCGGAGCGCCCGTTCCACAGGCGGCGGCCTCGAGAGAGCGGAGGAAGAGAGCGGGGAGGTACCAGCGCCTGAAGTACTGCTCTCCGAGGATGTGCTTGTCGCGGTAGAGGATGTACGTCGAAACGTCGAGGTACAACTTTCGGAAGGCAAGCCAGATGTCTCGCCTGATGCTCTTCTTTTCTTCGCCTCCTTCGGTCTGGTTGATGTTGGTCGTCTCGCAGGAGAGGACAGGGCACGGAAAGCTCTTGTTCCCGAGGTAGTTGGCCACGAGGGCCGAGCGGACGCTCTCGGGATCGGGCTTGAAGGCGTGTAGCCGGTGGATGTGCGAGAGATAAATCGTCCTGTGATGCCGTGAGGGCTGCGCGCCGGCCATAAACTTGACGCGCTGGCCGTCCAGGTGGGCAGACCAGTGGAGGATCGCCAGTGTGACGGCCATGGTCTCCGCTAGCTCGATGACGCCCTCCTTTCCAATCTCGAGAATCAGCTCAGACAGCGCAAAGGGACGGTTCCCCATCTTCGGATCCGTAGCCGGCCGGCCCTTCTTAGCTCCTAGGTACAGCACCAGCGTTCCGTACTGGTTTAGAGGATGCTTGACAGCCTCTTCCTGCAACTGCGGCTCAACGAATCGCTCGATAACATGCCGTCTATATTCCTCCGAAAGCGGCGCAATTCTATCAAACACGAAACCCCAAACCATACCCCCGGGAAGTCCGGGATCCCTAAAGACCTGCGGGAACTTGAGCCTTAGCTCCTCCGTCTCGTAGAACCTCCTTGGCATCGGCACGACCGCCACAAGCCTCGCCAGCGCCCTGTCCTCCCCCGGCCCGGCCATGAACCACTTGATCCAGAAGGACAAATCGGCGTGAACGCCCTCTAATATGTCGCGCTCGTCCACAATCTCGGAGCGCTTCTAGCACACCTTGAGGATGCGCGGCTGGCGGCGCGGAAGTTCGTAGATGCGGGCGTAGAGGGAGGAGGAGAGGTAGCGAAGGGGGTGGATGAGGGTTGAGAGAGGGACAGTGGGGGAGCGAGGGGCGGAGATGACGGAGTAGGCGCTCGAGTTGGCGATGGACTCGGCGAGGGAGGAGGCCAGGGAGGCGCTAAGGGATTCGCTGCTGGGTTGGCGGGGGGTGAAGGTAATAGGGGAGGCTGCGTTCGAGGGACTGCGGAGGAGGGGTGATGAGGGGCAGTCCTCTTCCGAGGGAGACCTTCGAAATCTCAACATTGTGAAAGCAGCTGGAAACGGATGTGGCGAGACCCAGGGTTGGAGAGCTGTAGGACGCGAGAAGTTGAGGTTGCGGCGCGTTCTCAAGAACTGGGTGTTATGAAAAGTCCCACGGGAAGCTCGAGTCCAGGAAGGAGCATGAAATGAATCATAATGGCTCGCTTCCTTCCCGTTTGATGACGCAGTTGAAATGGGTGCCTGTCCTTGGAGTAATACTCAGTGATATACCGAGTTTTTTCAGCCGCAGACAATGCATCGCCACCGCTCATGAAAAGCGCAGGGACAGGGGAGTACCACCACATGCTAAGTCTAATTCCCAGGTCTATTGCAAAGTGGTATACAACGTCTATATGTCTATCCCCCCATCGTGCCCTCCCTAGCATGCCTCTCTTTCAACCTCTTCTCCTGCTTCATAAACTCCCTAATCCCAACCGGAATCCCCTTATACAACTCCTCATCCCAAAAGTTCCTCGACAATTTCTGCGGTTCAACAGTCCAATTCGTTTCCGAGCCGCCTCCATCATCGTCCATAGTCATCGACAGCGGCGCCTCCTCCTCGTCTCCCTTTCTAGCGTTGATCCGCCTGTCGGCCTCCGCGGAGGCAGTCATCCACTCCTCCATGTCCTCGCGGTACTGGTCCCACACGCAATTCACGCACCCGCTCATACAGCAGTGCTCCGGCTCCTCGGGCTTTGGCGGGACGAGCACCCCCGCCACCAGCGTGCTCTTCGAGCGGATGTCCTCACGGCGCGCGGGCCCCGCGAGACTGGATCCGAAGACGATGCGGGCCCTGTCCTCGGCTGTCTGCTCCGGTTGTGCGTCCGCCGCTTTCGTCGTGGGCGTCTCGTCCTTTTTCTTGCGCCGTCGTGCCTTGGTAGGTTTCGCGGGGGGGTCGGCGGGGGGCGTCGCCGGCTTGGGGGGCTGGGGTGGTGCTTCTGAGGGGGGTATCTTGCGGCGGCCGGAGTGATCCTGCTCGGGAAGCTTGTACTCCATAATGGCGTCGTAGAAGCCCGCGCGGGGGAAAGCTTGCTCGGACGAGCCCGGCTTTGTGCTCGGCGCACGCGTTGCGAAAGGGCGGGCGCGCCGTGTGCGGGACACGCCCGCCGCTAGCAGGCGTAGCCGTGGTGGTAGTGAGGAGTTCATATTGTCGGCATTAGTTGCATTGTAGGGAAGGAAGGGACATGAGGCATGGGTCCCTGCGGCGGGAGATATTGCGATGCAGGAACGTTAAGCGTCGGGATCTCGGACGTCATGGCTCGACGGGTTCGGAGAAAGACGAGTGGGTCTCTGGTGGACACAGGAACATTCCATATGACTCAGCATTGAGAAAGTGTGGAGGGTACGTACCTTCGGCGCATCCGACTGGTCTCGGATCCGAATCCTACGCCCCTTGCATGCAGTGCCCGTCGCCTTTCTGATCAGCGGCATCGCGCCATTGCTACTACTGGAGGCACTCCGTCGCACGGAGGGGCCAAGCTACTAGGAGGGCGTCGTCCAGGCCATGGCCCTCAACTTCGTGGGCACCGATCTGGTTTACACAACTGTGAAGTTACGGGCGTGTTCCCTACCAAGACGTAGGCGCTTGCTGAGGGCGTGTTCAACAAGCTGGCTCAGGTAAGAGCGTGGGGATAGCCACCTCTGGACTCGTTGCGAGGCAGATTACAGCGCAGGTGGGTAAGACGGATGCAAGAGAGGCGTTGTTGTCAGGGTGTAGGGCTGGGTCGTGGTATAACTGCGCGCTCGGGTTCGCGTCGGGAGCTGTGAGTTTCTGGGGTCCTAGAAGTGTAAAAAACGGCTTGGTGTGAAGACGGAGTAGGCCGTCTTCTCTGCACTCTCCGTGTCTATTCGTCATCACTCATCCCTAAATGGCCCTGGGCCTTCCGTCGCTATCTCTCCGCCGATGGGCGTGCGAACAGTTAGCAACCGCTGTGTAAATTAGATTTCCAGGACCTTGTAAAATTAAGAATCTCTGGGATGATATGCCGGGTTTCGATAATTCTATGTTAGCATTGACCTTGGGGGGGCGGGGGCCGGTTTCTATGTCCACATTGAAGCATGCCGTCAACAATTACATACAAAAACAGAAGGCGGTGAGAATCCCGCTCCCGGCAGAATTCCAGACGCGACAACAATTGGAGCTTTCGGCGGGCGCAACGCGGTAAGGCCATGACCCTCCACAAGATCAGCAAACTCCCATCCTTCGCCCGAAGCAGGGACATTTTCCTTCGACAGACGTCCGGGAATGTTTTCCAGATGAAGACACTAGAATAATGGAGACTTCCGCCCCCAAACGGCGCAGAATTTCCCCGCGCACCTCCCTTCCCCTCGACCCAAACAACCCCGACGCGCCTCGAGAGACCACCCCGGACCCGACCCCACGCGACGCCTCCCCAACAAAATCTCCCAGGAGGAAGAGGCCGGACTTTGCGTCGCCGACGAAGGCGAGCCTTGCCCGGCATAACCCTGAGATACTGGCGCGCCGCCGCTCCAAGCAGGAGCAGAGGCGCGCGTCGGAAATGCGCCGGGGGCAGGAGCCGGATGCGTCTGCCCAGCCCGGGGAGCCGAATAGTACAGGATCGCGGGAGGAGGCGCCTGATAACCCGCCTGCGTCGCGGCCAGCTAGCCAAGAAAGCGACGTCAGCCTCTCGGAGCTGCTCACGGTGGAGCGCCCGAACAATGGGGCCGCACCGCGCAGGTCGCCTATCAAGCCCGCGCCCATAACTCGCCCATTACCGCCGCCAGCTCCCGAGGGCGAGGAGCTAGTCGACCCGTTCACCAGACGCGACAGGATTCGGCGGTCAAATCAAGGCCAAGAGGAGAACGCCGAGCCAGAACTCCCTCCCACGCCCTCCGAGCTAGGGATAAGGGGGGACGCTACGTCGACCCCGCCGGCCGGTATCCACAGCGAGAGCTCGCCGCTGAAGAGACGGCTGGCTGAGAGGGAGAGGCGGAGGGCACACGGTAGCTCACCGCTGAAGAAAGGAACCGTCGCCCCTGTACGCGAGGGGACTCCCACGAATAGGCCTACGAATCCGCAGGCGGCGCAGGAGGGTGGTGCGGTGGCACATCCGGCTAGAGGAGTGAGACCTGATACCGAGATTGCAGAGAAGGAGGAGTATCTTGAGGCGCTGAGGAGGGAGGAGGAGAGCCTATGGAGTGATCTGAAGACGATGAGGGAGCTGGGGAAGCAATGGGCCGTCAACGACGGGGCGGGAGAAGTCCTCCCGCTTGTGAGGAGGCATCCTCGTCTCTTACCGCAGCCAGAGGAAGCCAAGGACACAACCGAGGGCGACTTCAAGGCCCTTCTTCAAGGCATGATGGATCCTTCAGCTTGGCTTCCCTTTTCAAATTCCACACAGCCTTCCGAAACCAAGGAGGAAGACCTCCCGCCGCCAACATCCCACCATCCCATCCAAATGACGGCCGCCGAAGAACTTCCCTACCTCCAGATCCTCACCCCCTTCACCGTAACCTCCACCGACGTCCCTCTCTCCGACACCGACATAACCTCCAACATCCGCCGCCACAACATCTCCCTCCGCGCAGCCGACTATCCCCCCCTCTTCTCCGCGCAGCTCGCCCTTTCCGTCGACCTCTCCGATTTCTCTGTCTCGGACCTCAAGGTCCCGCGGCTGGACCCCAATGCAGACGCAGAGTTGGGCCCCTTTATTGATGACCTATTGATCAGGACGGATCGCGCTGTGTGTAGGAACGTGGCACTTTTATGTTGGGCTATGGGAGAGTGGTATCGAGTTGCGGTGAGGAGAGCGGCGTTCTGGCGAGAGCTGCATGCTGAGATGGAGGGCGTAATAGAGGAGAACGTGGAGGTTTTGTGGAGACGGAAGGGTGCGATTGTTGCGAGAGGGGTGGAGGAGGGGGTTGATGAAAGATTAGCTAACGTCAAGGGCGGTACGGCGGCAGGGTTGCTGCCGTGGATGGGGAGGTCGGCTGTGACACTGCCGCTGGGCATCGCCGGGGAGGGAGTCATGATTCGGATTCGGTGGGGGATATCGTTTGATTGGGTGGGAGATGCGAAGAGCAAGGTTGACGTTGCCGTGGGCGTTCCGGGGCATTGTGAGTTCATCCCTTCTTCTCTACCGATGTCGTAATTGGGCACTGGTTAACCCGAGCAGGGCATAAAGGGGATCCAAAGGGGGCGATTGCCGGGATACCGGGCGTGTTTGACGAGCTCGTGCAAGGAACGGGAGATGTCAAGGGTGCGGTTCGGAGGGTCATTGCCCTGCTGGCGGACCGCGATTGATGCGGTATTGTATGGGAATTGGGCTGTATATGTATAGGTGTGAGTGGGCTACATGAACGTGGGCATTATGTGCAGGATACCACTGGGCCGGACCGGAGTTTGATTATCGGGATGAATGAGACGCATTTATATCTTGCCACGACCACGGGGCCCCTATCACCACAAAGCATCGTGCTCTTCAGCCTCCATGTGCCCCAAATCCATCTATTAAACGTAATTATTATACAGGCCACAAACTCCTACTCAAACATTCATGCCTCTCTTCCAGTCGCCGTATCCATCGCCTAGTCGACGTCGACGCCCCGCGTCCGGAGGTCCTTCTTCGCGAGCTCGATCTCCTGCATCAGCTCCTCGTGCGCGTGGGGCACGTCGTTGAAGGTGAGGACACCCCAGCCCAGGGAGAAGAGGAGGTAGGCGCCGAAGGCGACGAGGACCCAGAGGGGGAGCTTTTGAGGGGGTTAGCCTTCTTCTGGTCTTTCGCCTGGCTGGTGGGGGTGATTGATGGATAAGGGAATGGCGACGTACGAAGGGGACGATCTCCGTCTGGATTGTAGCGGGGAGGGGGATGAGGTTCAGGTAGAGCGCGAGGTAAAGCTACACGAGGTTAGCATGCCAAATCGTCCGCAGGCGCTCCTGCACTCGGCGCAAGGGTGTTTATGGGGGCGTACGGAGGAGAGCAAAAGCCCGAACGACACCGTCTGCACTGCGCGCGTCATATTGATGGTATATCGACTCAAGAGAAACTTTCCTTCGTCGTGCACTAGCGTCCTTTGTGGATTGGCGAGTGTGGTGGGTGCTGTCGGTTTCTGGAGCTGAGGTTCGGGGTCTGGGCGCCGTGTCATGATGGGCGACGCGACAGGGGTTGATGACTAAGCCAGTGTCAGTCGAAGGCAGAGGCGTGTAATCCGTCTGAGTTTGGGTGTGGCCGTAGCGGGGCCAGGCCTCTGTGTTATTTTCAGCACACGTGGAGCCCCGATTAATCGGCAACAGAGCGCCTTATGTCGCCTAACCGTCTTCCACTTCTTGGGCTACTTAGATTCGGGGTATCGGCGAATGAAACCTCCCGCTCCAGTATCATGTCACTCGCACGGTCAGAAACTGGACTGATACCTATATAGCAATTATCAGTAACAGGCATCACTAAGAAAACGAAAGAACTGATTTAGATGTTGATCTGGCGTAACGATCCGGGTCATTTCGACCAGCCTTTGTTTATAGCGGCAACTTGAAGACCGCTGTGCTAGCCCACCGGTCTCTAACTCCGAGCGCGCCCAGTCTCAAAATCCCCCTCGGAGGTAGTCTTTCGTGTGGTGGCGGAGGTATCTACTGAAGGCTTAGTCGCCCGCATTCAGGCCTCCAAAGCCTGGCGAGAAACATTCCCGAGGCCGGAGACGGTCCCGTGTCTCCCTTACGCAAGGAACTCTTCTCGGACCTCCTGTCCTCTCACCTTCGCCGTCCTTAATAAAGCAGCCCGCAGGTACCGCCGCTGGCGCGAGGGGCGCGACATTCCCTGGCTCTACTGACGAAAACAGCATAGGATCTTCACTCTAGACAGCATCTTAGATCCGAACGGCGTCCTGCACGAGCGGGAACCCCGTGATGGCCTGTCTGTCCAGTAATACCACCGGTACTCGTCACCTGGAGCGTCGGCCCCGTCCGCTTTGTCGTGGACAACCTGCACTCCCTGAGGCGCAGGTCCTGGGCATACAGCGTTGGAGCTATAGCGAGGGGGACAACATCTATATCTAGAACTTTGAAATAGACCACCTAGAAACCGTTACGTTGCACTTGCTTAGCAATAGGGTAGCAGTTTGCGGGAAACGCCCTCTCGTCATCAGGCGTGACCTGAAATTTCACCTCATTTGAACACCGCTGCGCCGACGACTGCCAACTGGTGGCGAACCCGCAACCCTCAGCTCTGACGTGACGACCCAGGAATGTAATGAGAACTGACTGGTGGTCCTTGCTAGATTTTATACGGAATACGAGCCACAGCGCGTACTCAAGATACGGAGAATGATAGCTCGGATGATGGTGACTCGGAGGATCCTCCGATGGGCTCACGCATCTGCTCTACCATGACGTCCCCATAACATTCAACACAATCTCACATCAGTTCGAGAAAGTAGGGCACATGGTCCCCTGCTACAACACCGATCCAAGTGAAACGACACATAGTTACTGGCACGAGCAGACCTTGGTTGCTCACGGGGCATCTGGCACTCCGCTCGAGACCGACGTGGTTGATGTGTTAGGAGCGGGCGACTCGGGGCGAGGAGAGTATCACGTTCTGGTTTAGGCAAAGTAATCCGTAGGTCCGGAAGTGGTCCAGTCTATGCACCGCGGTCTCAAGGACCGCGAAGATGACTAGTAGGATCTCAGGCGCGGGAGGCCCTTCTGGGGCGATGGCGACTTCATGGTATCCCCTGCCCTACAGGATAGGAATAAGGCCTACTTCGTCTGAAACTTTAGGGAGGATGACGGCGAGGATAGCTTGAGGTTCTAGGGTATTTGCTCCGTACGCTAAGCGGCGCGGGTATCTGCTGTCATGGCTCTGGAGGGTCAACTGCATAAACAAACCGTTCCCCGGCCACTATAGCCATCAATAGATCCCATTTTCCGTCTCCGAGCCCAATTGAACTCTCAGTCCTCCTTAAAAGACATCGTAATACAGATACTGACACGGATATGGCGGTTCGCCTTCCTTCAATCATTATCCCCGGATATCACTCGACGCGATCAGGAGTGCTGCTCCAAGCTTCCGTTTCGACGCAACACACCCGCCGCAAGATACGGGGTAACCGATATATAGAGTTTTTCTTCAACTAAGGCAGAAGTAGCGCACAGGTAAAGGAGTACCATTGGAGTTGTCCTTCAGGATCAGGCCCCGAGATTAGGTGGGGAACAGTTACGCAAATGGAGGATGAAAATCCAAGCCTCAGCCCTATTAATAGTACGAAGAACGCAACTTCGGACCCACGGTGGCTGGACGTTCACAAATCGAGCCATCGAGTCCGATCGGGATCTTCCCCAATAACAGCACGGCTCTCGATACGGGGTATTTTCGCCGGGGCATCGGATTCCCCTCGTGCCTCACGCGACCATTAGCTCCTTCGGGATCCTCGTCAGGGGCAAAACCTGTTCGCGCCAGGACTAGGCATTCCTACTGATCCACCGACTTCACCGATGCACTCCTTTGGGACTGACGAAACTCCGTAATTGTTACTTGTATCAGAAGGAATAGTGAGGTTCCCAACTTTACGGTAGATACCTTATACTCTAGGAATATTATTATATGGAGCCATAATGGCCCCCGGAACACTTCGCTTCTGTTTTCCACCCCGATTCGCCTACCGCAACGACTACCCACCATGAATTTGACTCTCATATTTACCTTTGCTGTCCTTTTCGGCATTGTCAGTAAACCTCTGTGTGTTCCTGGCTAGCTACTCTTGCCAGGCTAATACGGAACTTTGGTATAGGCCGCCGCAGCCCCGCAGCCCTAGGAAACGGGAGATTCAGATCCAGGTGCCTACTGGTCAGGCGAGGTAATCTCTACGCTCCCTTCCCCTTTCAAGAGGGTTTCCTGACAAAATTCACCAGGTCCAATGCACATCTGAAATATGGAACGAACGCGCACCTCTATCCCCCATGGATTGTCAGGAGGCCTTTCGTCCCTACATGGACAATCCGGAAGGCCTCGTCTCGAAGCAGGCGCCCTACGAGTGGCAATCCATTAGCTGCGTAGATGGCTGCCGTGTCTCGTTCTATCAAGAGGTCAGTGCCCGAAGATGACAAGGGCTGCCGATAGGCGGCCTATTCTCTCAGCAGACCCTAATAGAAAGTCGTTCTAGGATGATACACAATGGAAGAATATGGACGTCCTCAAGGCCATTAGTGTCATGATTCAGGAATGTGCTGGTGGTGACGACAACGGCCAGGTTTCTGGAACGACGGGCGTGGGACCTGGGGGTGCCGATGCGAAGGTCGGGATCGAGATTATTGCGAAGCCGTCCGAAGCTTGCGATATGTTCTAAAGATGGAGGAATATAAACTACAGAGGCTCCCTACCCGGCATGATAACTGTCTAGGACGGTTCTAATAGGATGTTCTTAGGACTATAAATACATTTAGGTCTTCCTCGCTTTTTAGCAAACTCGGTCCTTTGATGCGAGTCCCCATCCTAGTTAATCTAAGTAGATCAAGATACAGCATCTCCACGTAGTGCTCATTGCCTCCAGAGCTCCCTGGTCCCGCAAGTCTCCGCCAAGCTTGCTTAAGTTTAAAAGTTTCATACCCAATTAAAACACTTCCTGCTGAAAAGGGGATCAAGCGATAGACAATAATTATCTCTAAACGCTCATTATGTGCTTACTCTGGACAGATATAACAACACCTAGGGCTAGGGTCCTTGGTAGAGAGCACACCTAAGTTCGGGCTAAATTTTCTTGCTAATGGTTAAGATTCTCTGGACCCCGATCCTAGACTTGTGTTATAACCATAGGTAGACGACGAGACACCCTCAGAACTAAACCTCTGTAAAGCTGGGAGACTATTCGTCAGCGCCGAAGTAGCCTCGCAGAACAGAGGCAAGGCATCCTTCCAAGTTGGGTTGCATGTTGAGATGCAGTGATAAGCCTTGAAGCGGAAGAGGCGGGTGGCGTAGGAGACACTGATGGACCTGGAGCCTACCAGGGTGACATTGTAGAACGGTGGCGATGGTAATGCAGCAGGCGCGGCACGGGCAGGGTGCTATGATACTTCTTTCATAAAGGAAACTCTGGAGGTGCTTTCTAATGCGTGAGATATGCTTTAGAGATTTGGCCAACATAGGAATACGCTTTAAACCCGCGCAGTTCCATTCGTGATGTACATCAGTTTTCGTTCCGGGGCAGAGTTCCAGGCGATTTCCACCAGCCGTCTGAGTTCCACTGTTCACCGGGGCTCAGGCTCCCCTACCAGTGCTCTTCCCGCTCCATCTCAGTTCGACGTAGCCCACCTGTTGCCCTGGAACTCAATAAACCTTCCGGACTACTCTTCTTTGCTTATGCCTGCTTATTCTTTGCTACCCCAATTCGACGCATGTCGTATCGCAGCGCGGAGTTTAACCGTAAATGGCAATAGAAAGCCGCCTACGAGTGGCCGCCCGGCTCTGATAAATCGTGCGTAAGCCGCTCTTAAGCAGGCTTGCTAAGGTTTGTCAAATATGAAAATGCACGGCATTGGACCAGGCAGTGCCCACCCGGGCTGTCACATAACCCTGCAGATTTGCGCCGAATGACTAAAACGCAATTGTTTATTGCATAAGCGCAGGGCCTCCTGAATACAAATCACCAGAATCTGCAAAACCCGCCGAGTTCTAATGAATCCTCCTTGAGTTTGACGCAGCTGAGCGTCATGAAGTTACATCAGGCATCTTCCATGCAACGCGTGGAAGATGCCAAGCTCGCGCATCTCCGAGAGATGCAATGAAGACGATGATAGCGAGTTAGCTTAGGATGGTCACCATGGAGAGAAAAGGCAACAACATGTCTAGATGAAGATAGACTCCAATACTTAAGCTGCCCCCTCCCCGTCTATCGCAAAGATGGAGCGGCTCTTAGCGGCAAACATCTGCTCAACCTTGGCGCAAGGAACGATCCTACGAAATCCCGAGACATTGAACGACTCCATAGAACGCAACCATGAAGTTCAACCTGGGCTCTTTGTTTACGGCCATGCTTGTTTCTTGGCCCGTACTCGCCACTGCCTATACTTATGAAAGACTGGACAGGGAGAAAGCTGTGAGCCCATCCCTGACGAGCCCAATCCTGTCTCCTGCCCTCCTTGTGCGCTGACCAACTCAGGCTGTCGCCATCATCGACCACCAAGTCGGCCTCTTCCATCTCGTCCGCGACTTTGAGCCAACCTACTTCCGGCAGCAGTTGTTCGGACACGCTCGGATCGCCAAGGCATTCGACTTGCCCGTTGTGCTGACAACCTCAGCCCAGGTTGGTGCGTGGGAATCTCACGAGCCCAGCCGAGTTTTGCTTAATTAGCTAACACGGCGAAATCTAGGCCCGAACGGCCCCTTGCCGCAGGAAATTATCGACATGTTCCCCGATGCTCCGCTCATCCAGCGACAGGGCGAGGTGAATGCCATGGACAGCGAGGAATTCCGCGACGCCCTGGCTGGCTTGAACCGCAGCCAGATCATCGTCGGCGGCATAGCCACAGATGTTTGTATGTGCACGTCGAATATACCCCCTCCGCTGATGCGAACATCATAACCGCGGGCCCAATCTAATCGCCGTCGAAAACTGCTGCTTCTAGGCACCACATTTGCGGCTCTCTCCATGGTAGAGGCGGGCTACTCTGTCTACGCCAACTCGGACGCCTCCGGCACAACCAGCACTCTTTCCCGTGATCTCTCCAACCAGCGGATGATGAACGCCGGCGTGCACGTCTTGTCGCCGTTCGCCATACTGGGGGAGCTCATGCGCGACTGGCGGACCCCACCTGAGGGAGAGGGAGCGTGGACCCTGCTAGGGAACATCCTTCCTTTTGCGGACATGATTGCCCGGAGCCACGGGTATGCGGTCGAGTCGGGCGAGGTGATGCCAGGCCAGGACGCAATCCCTTGGTAGATAATCCCGAGTTGTCGCAGTGGCAACACCAAGCCGAAGATAGTTCAACAGGCCGGGTTCTTGGGTTTCAACAACCTGAGTATTTGAGATAAGGAGTGAGAATTTTTTCCATTCTTAGAGACTCTGCGTCTCCCATTTATTTATTAAAAAAACCTGAGGGTGATTGTGGAGGTTGGGGATACGGAGCATAGTAAATAGGAAATACATTAGACGAATGATTCGTATTGGCCTAAATGACGCTGGGAACGAAAAGCCATTGTATCGTGATCGGTATGATATGTTATAATAAATCGTTAACCCCAATCTATATGGAGCCTACCCTCGTCTCGCTCTTCGACATCCCCAGTAACTTCCTACAAATCTACTGAGGACGAGAAGTAGGCCCTTGGAGTGCAAAACTTAATCGCTAGCGAGCCACTCTTTCAGCAGATCTGTCACGTTAGAAGTAACCGAGAGCCACGGCACGTGGAGGTACATTGCTCGCTGCTGAGGAGCGGAGAGATACATTCCCACGCACTTACCCACTGCTCCTTACCTAACAAAATCCCTCTTTTACTTACAGGGGCTGAACAACCAGCCATGTCCTACGAGAAAGCCCGTGTCTTCACCCAGATTATATGAGATCCGGGTTTCCTTCCCACAACCGGGCTCTGAGCAGGCATTACCTCCAAGCCAAAGAAGCTCTCGGCCTTGTTCCCCCCCGTCACAGGCCTTTCGACGAACGCTAGGCCTCAGGGGTTGTTGCATGGCGGAGGCTAGGGCGTTGAAACACTACAACTGAGGCTTTAGAGAACCCCTCTGGCCCGTGCAAAGCTAAATTGCTTATACACCTAGTCGTGGCCTGGAGTCTGGAGTGAAGCGAAGCGATTTAGTAATCTGGACCCCGTTCACAGCTAGCCGGGACGGAGAACTGATATGGGCTGAGGGGACCCGATACGACGTGCCAGGCGCAAAAGACGTGAGTCATGCGGAAATGAACGACCCTTAGCGAGGAAGCTATAATAAGACCATGGAGTTGGACGCTTGGCGCCGAGTTATGACGCAGTCCACGCTAAAAAGCAGTCGCTATATGGCAGCGGATGAAAGCGACCCGTATCAATAACCCAAGTCTTGTGAGCTTTCGAGCTCCGCACACCATTCCGGCCTACCGAGCCCTTTACCGATTACGGCTAGGAAGTCTTGGTGGCCGGTCCTATTTTGTACTTCAACTCCAGCTCGAAAACAGACGATTCGGCGTCATAATTACCCCGCGAGGTTGTCCTTACGCGCTGTCCCTTAGGGCTGCATAGCCACGCGCCAGCCGGCGACGCCAGAGACAAAAGACGAGCTCCGCCCCCAGGCCGATGCCGTATTGGGCCACCGATTCCCCACCACGCCCAGCTTGTTATCTCGCATGAATTTTCCACATTCTGGTGTTTCTGAGGCAGGCAGACTTCACATGTCGTTAGGCTAGGCGGTTTCGGAGCCAAGCCCGTAAGGCTCATTCGTGTCGGAGCCTGGTGGTAATAGTGGTCAGGAGGCTCCTATCAATGAAACTGCATAAAGCGCACATTTTCGTCGCTCTGGAGCTCTTTATTTTCCTAGTCGGAGGATGCTCAATTTGATAACGCTGCGAACCGCATGTGAAAAACGAACTCCCTTCATCAAGGGCGAGGATGCCCAAACCGCTCTGAATTCAAATCTCATTAACACCACTTTGCACCCTAGTATTTTCCTGGAATTTCGTTTTGTTTTATTTTATTTCTCATTTAGTCACCCAATTTTGACACAACCGTGACAATGGTGGGAGGCTGGACTTGTATCGTTCGCTTCGCGTGCCACGCCCCAATGGGGATCGTTGCCTTTGGTGGCCGCAGCCTCTACAACTCCGTCAAGGGCCTCGCTGACACGGGGATCTACGATGTCATCCCCCACGGCCACACTTTCCTCTCTGGCCTCCAGATGTACTCAACATGGGTGAGCCATGCCAACTCCCTCAAACCCACGGAACCAGCTACCTAACAGAAATCCAGGGCATATACGCCTTCGTATGGAACTTTGTAATGTTTCTAGGCTGTTGGGCCTGTGTCTCGTGGCTCCTCCTCTTCCTATCAATAGGCGACCTTCTGGTCGCAATTCCCCTCCTCGTCAGCGCCGTCAAGCAGGCACAGTTCGCGCCACACACGTACTCGGCCTGCGGCGGGGCTATCGATTGGCGGAACGGGACAGACGGGAGGAACTTCTTCCTCGCGGCCGAGTGGGAGACGTGGGAGACCTACGGACCGGCCGAGAGCTTCTGCAAGTCTCTGCTTGAGACCTGGGCTACTACCATCGCTATGGTGTAAGTATTGGAACCTCTCTTCTGTTAACGGGTTAGTGTGAGGACATGCAGAGAAAGCTAATAGTATATGGCTCCACAGTGTTTTGTATGGGCTGATGGCGCTCATCAATATTGCCATCTTCGTCATAATCGAGAAGTCTGATCGTAAATATCGGGCGAGTTACAATCGCAACTCCCGTTCCAAGAAGAATATATTCGTCCGATTTGGAAAGTCTCTCTGGGAAATCGTCGTCTGGGTGACGACTCCGGCCGTCTGGGTGCTGGAATATCCTCTGTCAGCCTTCCGCTTCGTCGTCCGGTACGCCTGCAAGAAGTTCGGTGGATGGAAACGCAAATGGGATAATAAGAAAGCTGCGAAAAGGATCGAGAAGGCTTCGGAGAGTGAGTGTGCCGTGGAGAAAAGGCTTGACATCGGCGAGCCGATAGTACTGCCGTTCGAGGCCCTCCGGTTGATTGCCCGGGACGTTCACTTTGTGGACTTGGTCAGCGCCAGCCGGGCTTCAAAATCACTGCGTGCAGGATTATTCGGGACAGGAGACGTCCCAGCTGTTCTTAGGAGTGTCCGAGCAACCACTTGTCATCGGCAATGGAAAGAAGACTGCACGCTGTGTGGCATCGGAATATGCCGGGTTCGTATAAGATTCTCCCTTGCCGAAGCGAAGAAATCAAGGCCAACTAACAGATTCCTGATCTAGGACTGCCAGCAAGAAACGCCTGTGGCCACCTCCATGGCTTCAAGGCACTTGACCTTATGCCGCCCCTACTGCTACAAGTGCTACTTCAAGACGACCTGCCGCGGCTGGGCGAGGGAAACGCAATGGGCGGCCAAACACAGGCCCGCCTGCGCCCTGACGCAGCCGAAGACGGACATCGAGATGGGGGCGATACCGCAGAGGGGCCTGGAGACAAAGATGCTGTGCCGGCTGTGCGTCGCGCTGAATCCGGAAGAGCGGAGAGCGATGTTTGATGTTAAGGACGGGGTGAAGCTGGAGAGGCGAGGGAGGAAGCCCATGGTTTGTGGGAAGTGCAGTGTGGCGCTTCCGAAGGGGACGATGTGGTGGGTTTGCCATGGGTGTTTTGCGGAGTGTCCTTCTGATTTGCATCCTACGCGGGTTGAGAAGTGATTGTCATGATACCACGTTTGTGTTTTGTACTATATAGATTTAGACCATAGCGAAAGATTCGTTTTTATGATACACCCGCCCCTGGAGTTTTACTGTGTAACGTATATACCGTCTCATGAAGACTAACCTCCCGATTGATCTTGGCTATTGAAGGGAGACTGACATTTGGCGGATGGGAAGAGTAGCGAATTAATGGATAAGGGTTTGTAGAAGGCTTAGTTCCTTCTCTGCCTCGCAAGTGATTCCTGTGGGGTTAGCCCATGATATATTAACACTAATTCTATTGTCGAACATAGCGCCTGCGCAATGAAAAATTGAGCACCCTGTCGGAAACTTGGCTGTATTCAACAGTAATACGTCTCGGGACCATAATGTTTACCTCCAAGTGTACATACTGTGATTGAAAGATTTCCGATCTTATATATCCTCAAGCAATATGTGGTATAGTTCTCCTGGTACCACTGCGGCACTCGATATGCGTCATCCAGCAAACAGGCAAGGTTAATAAAATACCCCACAGCTGAATATGTCCTTGCTAGCGCATAAAAGACTAGGGAGAAGGTGATGGCGATGACGATGGCGATTAGGATTTTCGAAACAAATAATGGTAGCACTAGTACTAGATAGAACGCGGTCACAGAGTGGACTTTTGGCTCTCTGTCCAAAATCGTAGACATTCTGGTTTCATCCAAGATTCAGCGGATGTATTCAATGAGTTTGGCTATGGTTTTGGAGTGGTTCGTCTAGAATGGCCATATAAAAGTCCAGGAAAACCCTAAAGCAATGAGCGCGCCAAGATCTGCCGAACAGAATACCCAAACCACAACAGGTACGGATACCCGTCTCATTGACTGCATGCGCCAGGGCGTGGCTGGTCGCATGAGGCGCTGTATCCTGGCCAGGCTGACCAGATATTACGTACCGTCAGGTATTGAATGCTTTGGCGGCAGCTTGCACTTGCAGCTCTGGAGCTCCATCACCATTACCATTCCCAGAGTATTATTTGACTGCAGCCTGACCACTATGAGGTCATGTTCGATGGTTGAAGATACGTTGCTCATGTCCATAGAAACCCAGTCTGCAGAAAATAACAGTTGAAACCCTGGCAGAATGATGGTGTGATCCAATATTGTCGTACTAGGGCGTGCCCCCAACAGTAAGTATTAAGTAGCCAGTGGCGAATTAGCCTCACTCCAGGTTTGCGAAGGTGGATGCCTTACGGTGCCTGCCTCTTCCATCTCCCAACTCTTGGAATGCAAGAAGAACGCCTATAATGGCTTTAAACACGGGTTCTTATCGTTTGAATGAAGTTATTCAGTCATAATTAGACCGAACTCGATGTGGAACGACACATTTGGACGCTCTACCGATCAACCACATCGGCCCTTGTTCGTGAACCTTCCCGGGCAGTGGCAGTGCGGAGCCCTAAAGGAAAAATTCACCCCAAGGTGCGATAACACGGTGCCAATGGCCTCTCAACCCGCTGCTACGGCTCCGCGAACGAAGCCGTTTGTTGCACCGTCATGGTCGCTGACCCTGCTGGCACGGCCGACAACAGCTGTAATAGCACTCTAGTCTCCGGCGCACAATGCGTCCAAAAATAATCCCCAGAAGCTAGCGGGCGATTCCAAGAGCCGTCTTTCCCCACACTCCGGATGTCCCCAGGGGCGACGGAAGCCGACTCCACAGAGCCACCCCTCCCCGCATCCCCAATCGGCATTTCTATGATTGGCTATCCCGGACCCCAGATTTCCACGCCGAAGGGGTCCGAAGTCCTGGATACACGCAGCCTTATCTCTACGCTCGGCTGACAGGTACGAGAGACTGGATATGGTACCTTGGAAATGCGGCTCTATTTATTACTTGTGCATGTCATATGGGAAGTTTGGAGCTGTAGACATCGCGTTAGATACAGGATCGATATACTACAGGATCAAACGGATGGGAGTGATTACCGAATTGGGAAGTAGGAAGTGATTGGGGTCAGAGCTAGCAAGTGTAAAGCAGGGGCCACACAAGGTGTGGAGAAGCGGGTTGGTCAGGGTTGGCGCGAGGGGGATTGCCGAGTCTGGAATACGAAACCGAGGGGATGGCGGTGGTGGGCCGGCAGGTATAAGTCCGAGGGCGTGCCATGATATAACTTTTGCCGCACCCTCGTCTTCTCACCCACCCAGTCTCACCCTTGTCCTCTTCGTAGACCGACACACCCGAGGAATTAAGTGTAGTCGCTGGTTCTTGCGAGTCGTTATTTCCGTCCAATTCAGACCGCCCGCATCTTCAACAGTTGCGTAAGGCGCGAGGAGCCCCCTAGGTTCAACCCTCGTGAACCACTCGCAACACGTACGGAAACATCCATCTCCTAAGCATGGCGTCCGTCGCTTATCCGTCCGGGGAGCCTCCAAAGTCCCTAGTGGCCCTCGCCATCTCCTTCCTTGTCACAACCTGGCCCCTCCTCCTCCCAGTAACAATTATCCTCCACCTCCTCTACAACCGGTATGCCTCCCCACTCCAGAAGTACCCCGGCCCCTTTCTCGCCTCCACCACTCGGCTTTGGAAGGTCCTCTCCACGGCCACCACCCACACTCACCTCGACCACATCGCCCTTCACCAGCGCTACGGCCCTATAGTCCGCATTGCCCCCAACGAGGTCTCCATCGCCTCCCCCGAGGCCGCCCGCACTGTCCTCTCCGCCGGCAAGCGCTTCTACAAGACGGACTTCTATGCTGTCTTCCCGCCTCCCGAGAATCCGGACATCTTCACCGAGGTGAGGGAGGATGTGCACGCGCGGAAGAAGAAGGTGGCAAACGTACCGTACAGCATGGCGGCCATGCAGCAGCTTGGGCCATTCATCGATGACACGATTGAAATGCTTATGGAGAGACTGGAGAGTTTTGCTTCTGGGAGTGGGAGGATGGACCTTGGCGATTGGCTTCATTACTTTGCGTTTGATGTGTTGGGGGAGGTAGCCTTTGGCCGGAAGTTTGGGTTCCTGGAAGAGGGGAGGGACGTTGAGGACGCCATACGGGTCATTGATGACTCGCAGCGCTACAATGGCATCGTGGGGCAGGTCCCCGAATTGGACTACTTGTTGAGGAGGAACCCACTCTGGGGTCTGGTACCGAGCATGGGGACAGGAAAGGCGCCAATCACGAGGCTCGCGCTCGCGGAAGTGGCGAGGCGGAAGCCGTTTGATAAGGAGAATGGAGGGAAGTGGAGGGCGGGCGACGGACGTCAAGACTTGTTGGCGAGTCTTATCCAAGGGCACCTTAAGGATCCGGAGAAGTTCTCCGAGGGGGATGTTTTTGCCGTAGCGCACGGAGCTATGTAAGTCCCCTGAATCACAGCATCTGCAAAGAAATTCGGTCATGCCGGCGCAAGATGAACTGACAGCTGCAGCTTCGCTGGCTCGGACTCCACAGCCTCAACAATGCAATCCTTCTTCTGGCACGTCCTCTCCGACCCGCGCGTACGCAACACTCTCACCGCCGAGGTCCGCGGCGCTGTGGCTGCTGAGCTCATCCCCGCCGAGGGAAACCTCACCTGGACACAGGCGCAATCGCTCCCCTACTTCCAGGCCTGCCTGAAGGAGGCGATGCGCGTCCGCCCCGCCGTGGGCCTGAACATCACGCGCGTGGTCCCGTCCGAGGGGGTGGAGCTCGCGGGGGAGTTCTTCCCCGGTGGTACGCGGATTGCCGTCAACGGGTGGGTGCTCCATAGGGATAGGGCGACGTTTGGAGAGGATTGCGAGGTGTTTAGGCCGGAGAGGTGGTTGGAGGGGGAGGAGAATGCGCGGAGGATGGAGAGGTACATGTTCCAGGTGAGTCTCGCGCTCTTTCACACCATTCCACTGGCCCAGATGTGATGCGGGAGAATGAGATGAAACTAACGAGCGGACGGTAGTTTGGCGGCGGGGCGCACGTCTGTATTGGGAGGAACCTCGCGCTTCTGGAGATCAACAAGGTCATTCCCAGGCTCATCCGGGACTTTGAGTTTGAGCTTGTGGCTCCGGAGAGGGAGCTAGAGGCGCACGCCACGTTCTTTGTCGTCCAGAAGGGGCTTGAAGTGTATATCCGGTCCAAGAGGTCGTAGGGACGTAGGGCTGGAGCGAGGGGTGAGTGTGGTATATTGTGTATTCCCACTTTTGGTAATTGAATGAAAGGACGCCTGGCAGACAAGTTGGCATATCCTTCCTTGATGCCAAGAGCGCGTGTAATTACCGTGTTGTATTCGCTCGAACTGAGGACGACTAGCGTTAGCCTGATGAGAAGACATTGCGATATCGGCATCTAGATGTGCAACCATAATGCCGCTTGAGATCAGCGGGCCCCGTCGGGCAGAGCATGAGCATAGATGTCGGGAGTGGATCCCCCTAAATTACACCCCAAACTTTGTTGTCGTCCCGTTTGATGGCAGACCAGAAGAATTCAGGCAGATGATTTGCCGGCGCGGGTTGTGACGATCGACAGTGGAGGCGCCACGGTGGCGGCAGCATTCCGCTACAGCGTCATGCAAACGGCGGCTAGCGGTGGGTTCCTGACCGGTTGGGCCCGGCGGGCTGGCGCCCAGTGGGGGCGGGTGCCAAGCCAGCCCCTGTTGTCCGCCAACTCAAAAATTTGGGCGAGCAGTAGGTATAACGTGTCGTTGTCCCCTGCGAAGTCGCGTCAGCTTCAGCGTCGCCAAAAAGGGGCACTTCAAAACCCTCTCCTTAATTCTCCCTCTCTTGGTCAGCCAATTTCTGGTCAGGCCCTTTCTTGACCACGCACCACCGGCAGCAGCACATCACAGAAGCGGCTGCAACTGACCTTTGCCCTAATTGCCGCATCAGCCGGATGATTAGCTTCGAAAGGCAGGCCTACCGTGCTTTGTCCTGTAGGGAATCCGTGCGCTACTGCGGAGCCTCTTGCAACGATCGAGAAGCTGCTTCCAACGCGTTTGAATGACATCCTGAAGAAGCCGCCACGTCTCAACTTTCGACCCTCAACCACACAACACCATGGAGGAACGGCCTCCCCCACGGCCCAGCGGCATCCCGCGCCTGTCCCGACTTCCCGTTCCCAAGACGGTCCGTCCCGCTGCGTCCGGCGAGAACCTCGAAAATGCCGACCTCCCTGCCTCCCGCGCCGCCTCGCGAGAGAGCACTGGAAGTACCGGTCCTCCCCGCCGCGCCAACCCTCCCGTCTCGACGCAGACACAGAACCAGTTACGGCCTGCCCGCTCGAGACCGAGCCTACGCCATGCGGCCTCCGCATCCCGCCTAGACCAGACCCAAGAGCCCATGCCTAAAAAGAACGATCCATCGCGCCGCCTGAGCGGTCGCCCCGGGGCTCTCCCGGACCCCATTGGCTCTCGCCGCACCTCAAACATGAACCGCCGCACGTCAGGGATGTACTCCGTGGGAGCAGCTGGCCCCATGCCCGCTTACGTACAGACAATTCCCTCCCGGCGCGCAACACCGCCAGACGTCTCCGACCGCTCCGAGAGTCCCGTCGACACCCCCGCACGTGGCGCGGACTACCGCTCCCTCACGGAGCGCACTATCGAGACCCTCTCGCAGCTGCCGTCCTCCCCGGCGCTGACCAAACGGCCCTCCGCCTTCTTCGACCAGGAGCGCGCGCCCCGCACGCGATCTAGGGCCTCGAGCGGAGCGTCGCGGCCTGGCTCAAGGGACGGCTCGCTAGCGCGGAACTCGCGGAGCGTGAGCTCGGGGCAGGATGAGCAGTTCCGGGCGAGCACGAACACGTACCGGGCTGCGTTGCCGACGATTGATGGGACCCCATTGAGGGCGCTGAGGCCGAGGGCTAGTGAGCGGTCTCTGCGAGGCCAGTCGACAAGGTCACCGTCTGCTACCTTGGCTCAGGGCCCGACGTCCCTTCCCTCACCCCGCTCGGCGGAGCTCGAGCGTAGTCCCAGCCCCACGAAACAGCCCGCCCCGATCCAACCCGGGCTCTCCCCGCCGGGAATAGCCTCCAAGCCGCTCAAGCTGAAGCCCTCCTCTAACCTCCAGGTCAAGAAGGGGTCTCCCCAAGGCGATGTTCCTGCTCGGGCGCCACGGAAAGTCTCCCGCGTGGCCAACAAGCCCATCACACCGACTAAAATGGCGCCACCGCCCGAGCCCGAGCCCGAGGCAGGTGTTAGTCCGAGCATGGAGAAGGCACGCAAGTCGTCTGCCGCGCTGAGAGAGCAGATCGCCAAGGCGCGCGCGGCCGCGAAGAAGAACGCCCTGCAGGCGAAGATGGACGAGGCCCAAGCTCCCGCCGTGGCGTCCGGCTTCGACTTTGGCTTCGACGAGCCGCTGCACAGCGATCCCTTCAACCAGCGGCAAGATGACCACAGCCTAGAGAAGATGCTCCAGCAGCGAGCCTCGACGGGCCGTACGACGGGGAGGCTGAACATCGCTGCATTGGGTCTGAAGGAGATTCCGAAGGAGGTGATGGGGATGTATGACTCCGAGGCTCTGGGTGCCGGCAACTGGGCAGAGAGCGTGGACCTCACGAGGCTCGTGGCGGCGGACAATGAGTTTGAGGTTATTAGCGACGAGGTATTCCCCGATCTAGACGCCGATGCGCTTGTGGAGGATGATGAGGGCAGGGGCAACATCTTTGGGGGACTAGAGGCGGCCGATCTTCATGGGAACCACCTCGTCTCAGTGCCAATCGGCCTGCGGCAGCTCAAGCAGCTCACCTCCCTAAACCTCGTGAGTTCTCTTCCCATTGTGTTTGGATCGTGGCACCTGGCTAACCGGGCGTAGTCTCAAAACCGGCTCCCGAATGAATGCTTCGAAGTCATCTCCCAGATCCCGGCGCTCCGCGACCTCAAGTTGGCCAACAACATGCTCGACGGGCCACTTCCGCCATGCTTCTCCGACCTCGCCAACCTTGAGATCCTCGACCTCCACGGCAACAAGATCTCTGCGCTGCCCGCCGACTTGGACAACCTCTCCCGCCTACGCATCCTCAATGTGGGTGAGAATCGCCTCGAATCGCTCCCCTTTGAGGTGCTGGCCGAGATGCCCCTGACGGAGCTCGTGGCGCGCAGCAACAAGCTAACGGGGACCCTCATCGAGGGGTCCGTGAACGCCCTGCCGAACCTACAGACGCTGGATGTGTCGTCGAACCAATTGATGAGGATCGTGCCGCCGGGGAGGGTTGTTGCTCTCCCTGCGCTACAGAAACTTACAGTATCTCTGAACAGGCTTCAGGGCCTGCCGGACGTGAGCACTTGGACGAGCCTAATCACCTTGTCGGCGGACGAGAACAGTATTACCGACTTCCCCGAGGGACTCACCTCCCTCGACAGTCTCCGGCATGTGGACCTATCAAGCAACGACATCCGCGTCGTGCCCGCCGAGCTCGGCCGCATGGATAACCTCACCCTGCTGCGCGTCACCGGCAATCCCCTCCGCGACAAGAAGTTCGCATCCATCTCTACCGAGGAGCTGAAGGACGCACTGGCGGCGAGGTTGGAGCCACCGCCGCCGTACCACGTCGGCATCGCGCAGACGATAGACACCGCCTTCGAGGAGGGCAAGCCGAGGGAGGTAGAGCAGAGCGCCGAGATACTCGACGACGACGGGCGGTCCTCTGAATTCGATAACTACGCCACGCCGCCCACGTCCGCCCCACACTCGCCTATACGCTCCCGCGCGCAGACCCTCTCCCGCGCTCAGACGCCCTCGAGCCAGAACTGGCCGGTCAAGGTAGGCGGTCTCCTCGACCGCTCAAACACTGACTCCGTGACGCTGCACCCAGTCGTCTGCGCGCGCGTGGCGGCCGAGCACCAAATCAGGACGGTGCAGCTCCACCACAACCTCTTCTGCACGCTGCCTGAGAGCCTATCCTTCTTCGCCGAGACACTCACCGCGCTGAGCCTAGCTAATAATCAGCTTGTCGGAGAGACGTATCTCAACGAGGAGCTGGAGCTGCCTGCGCTTAAGGAGTTGAATTTGTCGGCGAACCATGTCACGGGGTTGACGCCGCTGACGAATAACCTCATCGCGCCGAGCCTGGAGAAGTTGGATGTCTCGATGAATCGGCTTACGAGCCTACCCATCCCGCCGTTGAGGGACGCGTTTCCCAATCTGACGGTGCTGCTTGTGGGGAACAACCACCTCGAAGACCTCGATCCAGAGGCTATCCGCGGGTTGAAAGTGGTTGACGCGGGGAACAATGACATCGCGCATCTGAACCCTAGGATTGGGCTGCTAGGTGGTGCAGGGGGTCTAGAGAGGTTGGAGGTTAGGGGGAATAGGTTCAGAGTGCCGAGGTTTAGTGTCATAGAACGCGGGACGGAGGCCACCTTGCGGTGGCTGAGGGGACGGGTGCCGGCTGGTGAGGGGGTGAGGAGGGACAGCGACGACGACGTTGATTAAGGGGAAAAGTAGATTGGAAGGGGAGTATAGGGTTGGTGTTTAGATTGTGGTATTTTTTTTTTTTTTTTGAATAATTCTTGTAGGATATTTTTCGTGTTGTATAACTAACAGATGCTCTTAATACACTAATATTGTATCCATCCTTGGATCTTCGTTCACCCCCGGCGCGTCTACTCCCTCACGAACAAGCCCGCCATGCCCATACCCGTCCCAACGCACATGCTTACAACACCAACTTCGCTCCCATCCCTCCCCATACCGTGCATAAGCGTGCTCACCATCCGCGCCCCCGTTGCGCCAAGCGGGTGGCCCAGCGCGATCGCCCCTCCATCGGGGTTCACCCTCCCCTCCTCCCACTTTCCCTCGATGCCGAGCGCCCGGAGACAGTACAGGCTCTGGCTTGCGAACGCTTCGTTGAGCTCCCACCTCCCGACGTCGGAGGTCTCGAGCCCGTGCTGGCTGAGCAGCTTGGGGATGGCGAGCGCGGGGCCAATGCCCATCTCGCGGGGCGAGCACCCAACGGTCACGGCGGAGACGAACTTGCCCATGATGGAGGAGGTAAGCCCCAGCTCTTCCGCGCGCTGGCGGGTGGTCATCAGCGTGGCGGCCGCCCCATCGCTGACCTGTGACGAATTCCCCGCGGTGCTCGCCCCGTCCGCCGCAAAGACGGGCTTCAGCTTGCTCATCTTCTCCAGCGAGATGTTACTCCTGATCCCATCGTCCCTTGTCACCTCGATCGTCTGCTCCTCGCCCACCTTGTTCCCTTCCTTGTCCACCTCCTGGAACTGCGTCGTCACGGGGACGATCTCCTGCGCGAACGAGCCGTCCTCCTGGGCCTTTGAGGCGCGGAGGTGCGACTGCACGGCGAACGCGTCCTGGTCTGCGCGCGAGACGCCGTACTTGGAGGCGACGATCTCGGAGGTGGTCCCCATGGGCATGATGCAGTCCCGCACGTCCGCCTCAGCAGACTCCTTCAGAGCCGGCCAGAGGTCTACAGGGATGGCCCGCGAGCCGTAGTTACGCGTCATGCTCTCCATGCCCGCCGCCACACCCACGCCCGCCATCCCGGTCCGGAGCTGACCCGCCACCGTCGCGACGGCCTGCAGCGAGGACGCACACGCCCTGTTCACCGTATACAGACTCGTGGAGCTCTCATAGCCGGCGTGGTTCATCGCCATGCGGGACGCCTTGCTGCCACCGAGCTCGGAGAGCACGACGCCGACGGCGACATCGTCGATTGCCGAGGGTGGGAGGTTGGGGTTCGCCTTGAGTGTCGCGGACAGGACGGTTGAGAGGAGCTGTTCCGGGTAGGCGTCTTTCAGGGAGCCCTTGTAGGAGCGGGTTATGGGTGTGCGGAGAGAGGAGAGGAGGACTATGTCGCTGGGGGCCTTTTTTAGGACGGTCGAAAGGCCGCGGGGAAGCGCCATGGTTGCGGTCGTTTCGGTGGCGTGCTCAACTCTGTTTCTGTTCCTCGTGTCGATTTCTCGGTGGGAAGGACGAGGAAGGACGAGAACGCAACTGCTCGGCGGAGAATCGGAGGGAGCTGGAGATATAAAGGAGCCCAGAGCCGGCTGTTCGTTCACCCGGGCTTCGGCCCCGGCTGCGCTGGAGCTTTCTTGGGGGTTACCCGGGGAGGGTTGATGTGGGGAATATGTGGAGCGGAGGGGCAAAAGATTGGAGCTCGGCAGTGCTCCACCCGAGGGGTCGGCAGTCGCGCGCGGAAAGGGTCCAGCGGACGCGCTTGCCGGATGCGGCAAATCTACCCGCTCTCTACGGGTTGCTCTGTCACGTCTCCAGGCCGCTGAAGGACTATTGTGGGACAAAGGATCAACTCATATATTCACGCTCTTCTTCCTCAAATACAAAATGAAAAGGCCGTGATGGCTGCCACTCAATGACAAGAGCGATGAAATACATCACATCTGGACCTTTTTTGTAGGCCTCTAATTATCTCTGTTCAAGCAGACAAATGCTTTGTCATTTATGTGCTGGCTCAAGTGTTTCTTTTAGAAGTTCTTGCACCTGGTTATGAAATATCTGCAATGGCTGCCCAACAACGACCTCTCCCTTTACATACAGGAGACACCTAGCCACGACGATAAAACGGGTGAGTATGCATCGAGCCAAAAAAGCGCCGTCTTGCCGAATCAATTGGTTTCTACAGAGGGAAGGGATTTGGGTGCATATATAAGCCGCTCCTTTGGCGAGTCTTTTCGATTGAGAGTGTTTATCTTTATCTTATATCGGCAGGAAGGCGTCTCCTTTATGGCTTGATTGATGTCCTTAAAGGCCTGCCATCCAACAGCCGATCGGAACCGCTCAAACCCGGTCGCCCTTACCCAGTCCCGATACTGAGAACATCACTTCATTAACCTGTAATTCTCTGGTAGATAATGGCCTAGGTTTGACACCCCTGCGCTCTCCCTGATACGTTCCCACCAGCCCATTATTCGGGCAGTTGGCAAGTAATAAACCAGCAGCCTATCAACTAGGTTCTATGGGGTCCGGTCAGCAGTTTTCTCACTCATTTACGCGCGACCTACTACCAAAAGTAGGGAGACGAAGGGGTACTTCCCTCCTCTTCAAGGCGAGGCATATGAACCCGAGGACAAAGGCAGCCCACGAGAGCATCCCCTCTGTTTTCCTGAACTGGCTTCACCCCGAAACTCCACCGTTCCGCTACACGTCCCCTCTCCCTCCCGGTATATATTCTGGAATTCCAAAGTACGTATTGATTCGCCTGCATAACCGACACAGGTCCTTCCTAGACTCGAAGCTGCGTATCTGCCACGCCACGCGGAACATATTATCACTCGCCTTACACCCCTGGGCAAGGATGCCATGTCTGGCTAGAGCTTATTCGTGTTTATTTAGGGAATGCTTGTGTTGTATATTGTAATAGGCGACAGAATATGAATGGAAAATTCTCCGCCTTGCTGCCCACGTTTATCGCATCATCTTATTTACCCCCTCAGGAACCAGCCCTCCTTTCCAGGGGGATTTCTCCCTAGCTAGCCTTCGCCGTCTTTTTTTCCTGTTGCGAAACGCCTCAATGAGGCTTAGCGGGTGAGTCTTAAACAGGGCTGTGCCGAAATGGGCTTCTACGCCACCGGCACTCTCTTGGTCTTGGCCGGCCGCGCCTAGGTCCAACTGAGCACCTGTAGCACTTATGTGCGTGTTCCTTGTACCAACATGTGCCTCAAAAAGTCCAAAATAGCGCCTCCATACGTCTTACGGAGGCGCACCATGCAGCGTTCCCCAAATCCCCATAACTCGCCTGTGAAACTAGTATAGGTGTGCAAGCCCCACTACCTCAGCCTTCTCCCCTCTGCATCTGCGTCTGCCTAATATGCAAGCGGGAACTTTCCCAGCTTATATTAGCAAAGTCGCACCGAGAAGGCAAATCCGCGAATACCCCAGTCTTTTCTTCTCTTCATACCCTTATCTCATCCCACTGCCGATCTCTTCAACTTCTGGGGCAAGCAACGATGGCCCAGCCACAACAGCCCTCACCCGAGGAACCGACCCTCTACTTCGCCTTCGGCAGCAACCTTTCCCTCACCCAGATGGCCGCCCGCTGCCCGCGGAGCCTCTACATCGGGCGCGCCCTCCTCCACAACTATCGCTGGCAGATCAACACGCGCGGCTTCGCCAACATCTTTCCTTCGCGCGGCCACTCCGTCCAGGGCCTCGTCTACCAGATCGACCCGACCGACGAGGTAAGCCTCGACCGCAGCGAGGGCGTCGCGCGGGCGTGCTATGCCAAGGGCCGGTGTAACGTGGAGCTTTACCCGGCGCCGTCGGAGCTCTACCGACGGCCGGTGGCGTGGATTGTGGGCAAGGGCGGGCCGTGCGCAGTGCTCAAGAGGGCGCTGCTCCGGGGCGGCGGCGAGCGCGACATCACCGAGGCCGGACCTTTACACGACACGAGGGTGCTGGTTTACATCGACCCAGTCAGGGTTAACTGGGGGGAGCCGCGCGAGGAATACGTCGGGCGGATCAACGCCGGCATCCGGGACGCGGTCACGCTGGGGGTGAGCCGCAGGTACTTTGCCGAGGTTGTGAGGCCGTTGGTACCGGGGGAGGCTCTAGGGCCGACGAGTGATCAGGAGCGCGCCGGAGGTGAGGCGGGCGAGGGGAGGAGAAGGCGCTCTGGAGGGGATACTGCGGAGAGGAGGAATCGGGGAAGGAGGGATCAGGAGAGAGGTCGCAGGAGAAGTCGGCGGGTGACGTTCGCGGAGTACATTTGGCGACCGATATGGCCCCAGAGACGACCTAGGGATAGAAGACACTCGGTAACGTAGAGCCCGAGAAACCGTTTTACCAGGGGGATGAGCTTAAGTTCGGAATTTGCGCATCCACACAGACCTCACAAGATAAAATACCAGCCTCGAAACTTAATTCACAGTAGTATTCCTGAAGGAGCTGCTCGCCCCATCTCCTGCACCACACCCTCCACATCCGATACGTCGTCTAGCGCCACGCGGATTAATAGATAATAAGACTTCGTTACGCAACAATTCCTAGCTGAGCAGGTTACTACGTAGTTGGCCAAGAGTAGTTTCGAGGCGATGCCCGGGGACTGGCTTGCTCTCGGCAAGTCCCAACCAAGTCTTCGTCTTGTCCAAACCTCCTCCAACAACGCTGTTGTTTCTTCGCAATCCGATAAGCCTGAAGTAAAGGGGACCATCATAGTCCATACCTACCATGACAGAGCGACGGGTGGTCATAGCGTTTGACTTTGGGATGACGGACTCGGGGGTCGCCCGGTCGGAGACAGGCCGTGTAGGTCCTTCCACATCCAGAAATCGGTTCTCCGAACTAAGCCTTTTCCAGCCTGACCACCAAACCATCGTCGACGTATGATCACATAGCAGCTGGGAGGTACAGAGCAGCCCAAAGTCCCCACCGAGGTGCGGGTCGTCCAAGCCGGATACCAATAGGGATTCGAAATCTCAGAGGGCAGCAAGCGCATCCGAAATTCTAGTTGTGAGAAAACGACGGTCGCCGTACGGAGATTACTCAGTGAGACGAGGTCCTCCTTACAGACACCTTCTCTTAGGAAGCTCAGTGACCCGTCGAATGTAGGCCAGGGGTGCTTGCCGGAGGAGCGGACGACGGAGTATTTGAAGAATCTCTACGCGCATTCGATGAACATCATCAAGACAAGCCTGACTGCCGATGTGATCGCTTCCGTACCGATCGACTTTGTCGTCATTGTCCCAGCCATCTGGTCTGACCAGGCGAAGCAGGCGACAAAGCGGCTGCCAAGAAGGCTGGCTTCAAGAGGTAAAAGGCCCTCTACCTTGTTTCCGAGCCGATACAGGCAACCCCTATCCACCCCCTTCCCCTTCTATTCGTAACGAGTATGAAATCTTCGAAACTGATCTCGTAGTGATAGGAGGCGGCGGCGTCGACGCCCGGGACGGAGGTCCTGACGCGCTCACGAGGTGGGCCTTTACATGTTTTTGTCAAGATGCAGTGCGTAGCTAGGACGTGAATATATGGGGGAGACAGGAAACCGTCATGAAGGCAGGGCGTGCAAGCTCAGCTCCCTGTTTTTGGCTCGCCCAGGAGGCGATGGCTGGCCATATGGCGGACCATGCAGTGACGAAGACGGCGTGCTTTTGTGTCGTGGTCCAGCGCAGAGCGCGTGCCACCAGAGACAGACGAGTAATACGATAATGACAGCACGCGCGCACCGCGGCTCAACGTATCCATTCTTCTCTAACCAGTAGCATGTCATTTTCCCTAGCCCACATAACCATCGTTGAACGGGTAGCCGTAGCCGCAAGACACCAACACCGACGCCCTAGAATCCCACAATCTCCCATACCGTATCCCAAACATCCTAATACCGTATCCCAAGTCCCAATCTCTCCTGCACCCTCGGTCTCTTTGTCGGGCTTCCCTCCCCTCTACCCTCGCTAATCCTCCTCTTCTCGACGCCCTCCGCCCGCTCGAAGCTGGCCCCATCCCTCCTCAGCATCTCCGAGGCTGCAGTGCTCGCCTGACTCTGGGCCACATCTACCTCTTCCCCTTCTGGAATCCTGCTCGCGCCTGATAGCCGCGAAAGCGAGGAGCTAGCCTTTTGCACGGAGGCTAATGCTTGTCGCGCGAGTTCCTCGTTGTCGGGTACAGAAATGGTGGACTCCCTGCTCCGCCGCTCCTCCTCGCGGCGAGGCGAGTCAGGTAGGAGCCTCCTCCCGCCGATATGTCGGGGTTCCGTCCTCGGCGCGAGCTGCACGGAGGGGAGGAGGGCGCCGGGCCGCGGAGCCGTAGGAGTGGTGGGCAATGAGGAAAGCGATTGCACGTTGCGCGTGTGCTTCGACGGCGGCCGCGGCGCCGCCTTCTTCCCCGTCGTAGGCGTCGACGGCGCGCTGTTATTTTCCTGGCTGAGAACCTGCAGCAGGGCATCGAACCGGTGCTGGTCCGGCTTCCCATGCGCCGGTCTCGGCGTCCCCTTCGGCGTCCCCCTATTCTGGGACGAGCCGCCCTGCTTCGGCGTCAGCACCCCATGGAAGATGCCCCCGGGACTGCACAGCATGTTAAAGTGCTCCCTGTTCTCCCGTATCCGTATCCTCAGCTGCTGCCGATCGTCCCTGAGCCTGCAAATCTCGTCCTCCTGCTGTTGAATTACCTTCTTGGCCAGCCGTAGCCTCCTCTCCAGGTGCTCCACCTCCCCTGCCGCCTCCTCGTACATCGCCTTTGCCTGTAGGTACTTGCTCCTTGCCGACTCTGTTGCGGCGCTCAGCTCCCTGCGTGCCTGCCGCGCGCTCTCCCCGTCGCGGAGGGCCTCGACCTCACGACGTGCCATGTCGTGCTCGACGGCAGCGCGCTTGGCGTCCTCGCCCGCCTGCAGGGACGCGAGATTCAGCTGCAGCTTGTAGTGCGCCGTCTCCATCTTTAGACGCGAATTCTCGGCGATGGACTCCTGCATCATAGCCCGCAAAGCGTCTGGCGCCGCCTCGCGGACCTCCTGGGGGGTAGGCGGCACGTACTCGCCTGAGGGGATGGTAGCGCGGCGGGCAGTGGCCTGCGGGACGGTTGTGGGGGGCGAGAAGAGGGCTGAGCGCTGCGAGGATGACGGGCCGTGTGCGTTCGCCGGGGGGTTTGCGGCAGCATTGGCGAGGATCTGGGTGGAGGGCGGCGGAGTGAGGGAGGAGGGGACGGCGTCGGGGCGGTCGTCGTTGGCTTCGGTCTTGAAGGAGACGCTGGGGTCGATGGGTGAGCCCGGGTCCTCAGTTGAGGGGAGGGCGACCTGCGAGGAGGGCAGCATATCGGCGGGCGGCGGCGTGGCCGGGATGACGTCGTTGGAGTTCATTCCGCCCACAATAATGGTTTCGTTGGAGGGTAATAGCTCGTCGGCGTCGGGGGCCATCACTGTCGAACTCTCGACGGGCTGCGTGAATATGGACGATGCTCAAACAAGAGTCGAGCGCGTCCAACTGATATAGTCAAATGGGACGTTCTTGTGCGACGTGGAATTGGGCGGCAGGGGGAATAGGAGTTTTGCAGATGGAAGCGAAGCTTCAATTCGACGTGTGTTCTGCGGTGGATAGGGGGGCGGAATGTTTGGAATATGGGCGATGCTCGCTGCCGTTGTGGAGTCTGAGGGGTTCGCGCCGCCTCGTGCCAATCGGTCCACGTCAGTGCCTACGCTGTCGTGGCAAGCTTCAGGCACATGAAACAATAAAGGTCGGGCGACGAGATAAAAGAACTTTTCTGACAAGCGCGGTCCAAAACAAACAACGGTGGAATCAGCGAAGAGGGTGAGAGGAGAGGATCGTGGGTTTCTGGCTAGGAATTGTCCGTAGGTCGCGACAAGCCCCAGCCTTTCGCAAATTCACGTTTTTGGCGCGAGGTTGGAGGCTGGGCAGGGCTAATTTTGGCGGTGGCAGGGGGGAAGGGAGGCGCGGCTGGTTGCTGGGTTAGCCTAGTGATCGACAGGGTCGGGGGTCACGGGGGAAGTTTATGCGGGTCGAGACAGGTGGTCGCAGGTGATGCGATCCAACGGGCCGCACAGGCCCATTCACATGGAAGGCCCCCACTCATAGCTTTGTCCAGCAACCGTGCTACCCTCGAATTGGTCGGTGGAGATCACCACCTCTGCGAGGTCAAATACCGCGTGTCCCCGGGATCAAAACTTGAAAGCAGACCGCGGGCTCGCCATGTACGGAGCCCACGCATTAGCATTACTTCAACCACCTGACCATGCCGCTCGAACTCCCTGCTACTCTTTCACCCCGTCGTCCGGAACCCCCAACTCCACGAGACAGTCTCACCCGCCGCTCAGGACGTGCCCATCCCGTCCGATCTGGAAGACGCTCCTCAGGAACTGTGCCACGTCCTCAGCTCCGGCCGGCCAGTTCAACCAGTGGCCTCCCGTCGGGTACTCTTTCCAAGTGACCTGTCCACCCCACTCGACCAGCCTGTCTCTCAGCTCTCTCCCAGCTTCTACCGGTACGAGCGGATCATCGACGCAGTGTTCTAGAAGCACCGGCGTACCCTTGAATACGTCGTCCACCTCATCTGACCCGTCTATGCCGGCCTCCGCCCTCGTCTCACCCAACGATTCCCTCGCAAGGTACAGCCTACACGAAAAGCCAATGACGCCCCCAATCCTCCCTTGCCCCGTCGAATCTAGACTCAATAGCGTATGCACAGCCGTCGCGCCCCCCTGACTTATCCCCGCCAGCACTACCCTCTCCCAGTTCCCTAACAGCTCTCCCTCCTCCCTCACAAGTCTCCTCACCCTCCCGACGCTCTCCTTCAGCCCCGCCCTCTGCACCTCCTCCTTATGCGCTGGGTCCCGCATGTCCCACACATCGAACCACTAGTACGTCTTGTCTCCAGAAGACGCACGCGCGCGGAGAGGCGCCTGTGGGAAGACCCACCGGAAGGACGGGAACATCTCAAACAAGGAGCGCGAGCGGGCGTCGGAGAAGTGGTGGAGCCCCTCGGCGAGCGCGCGGGCCGTGTCGCCGCGGCCGTGGAGGAAGATGACGGTGTGGGTGTGTGGGCGTCGGGAGGGAGGCACCACCAGGAGCGGGCCCGGCAGGTCCATTCCCGCGGCCTCTCTTTTTTGGGTGAGTGTGGAGTAGCTTCTCGTACAGCTTCAGCGGCCAAGCTTCGGTTTTCTCTTCCAATGCCGGATTCTAGGAGGTAAAGAGTAATGAGTGAAGAAGCAAGCTTCGGAAACGACGGGGTCGCGGGATCAGATCATCGGGATCGCAAGAACGAGGGGTAAGGGAAAGATTATGAGCCCTTGCACACCTTCCTCGTGGGACCCCACCATCTTAAATAGGACGGGGAATCGGGTTGTTCATACAGCCCGCTGCGACAGAGACGTGCGCCTGTCTTCCTCGTACTAGACTTTTTTTTTTTCGTGTCCCTGCTACCCAGAAAGCCTCATCCTGCGAGAAGAAACTGCATGTGGGTTTTTGGAAGCCAGTGGGGGTTGGGTGCCACAGGTGTAGCGGGCTTCGTATTTTGAGAGATGCGCCCGCCGGTTGGGGAAAGGGATCCAGTCAGAGCAGAGGGCGTTCGGATGGGCGGTGTTACCCTGCATATTCGTGGCGGCGCACCGACATTGGCGATCTCGGCGATATGCGGGGCTGTTTTTCGACGGAACGCGGGGGAGCGTTAGCCCGAGGTGAGAGGGCCGGTATGTGAGCTGTAGGATGTCAAGCAGAGCGGGTCCGACATTGTTCGTTAATTGTGATGATATTAGCCTTCTGGACAAACATGATGTCCATCACTAGTGGAGGAGAGGTGGTTCCGGACGAGGGCGCCATCCGGCGTGGAGCCAGCGAAGGCCGGACATCACGGAGCGATCACCGGACAATCCGACCCCACTATCCCGCGTGCTGGCAGCGGCCACACCATCGCGGGATTCAGCTGAATACTTAATTAGTGGTCCCCAGGACAATGCACCACCCCGCAAAGAGCGATCGGATCGGGCCGGATTGACCCTCCCTTCCAGGTCTCGCTGGCCGCGTCAAGCCCCCGCTCTCAGGCCTCCACCGTTGTCGGAGAGGATACGAAAAGGCTATTCTCGTAGAAACAGCAGCAGACCATATTCCCGCCTGTGAGGGATCCCCGCCATCTGACATGCGTATGCAGGGCTTAGCGGCCCGTCTAAGCCGGGATGTGCGCCCTGGCAAACCTTCACTTCCGTTGCGTCGATAATATCGGGTTTCTCGTCACTAAACTTGTGGTATACAGCGTGTCCATCCACGTAATGTAGGACAAGTAGCGATAGCATTTCCGTTACAGTATAAATAGGAGACTCGTTGTGCTCATTTGGAGGCGGAGGATCACTCGTAAGGTGTCTATCTGCAAGGGAGTCAGTTCGCTTATGTGGTGTACCGAGGACTAAGTGAGATTCAAGCAAGGATGCTAAGAGCCCGTAAAGAATGTCCACCCTCTAGTCGGGTTTGGCGAAGTGGAGGTCAGAAAAAGTCGTTTCGACGACGGGATTGTAATAGAAACTGGCTTTGTGGTTTGTGTCAAGTCGAGAGAGAGTTCTAATGGGCCGTCTCCCAAGCATGGTACCAGTATTCATTTCATCCGAGAACCCCCTAGAGAATCAGTCAAGCGCTAACACAAAAGAGATGGAACTCCGGCAAGTTCATTTTCTTATAACAGTTTTGTCCTATAACTGGTGTTTGTCCTAAAACCAATAATAAATTGCCCATTATGGGTATTCGCTCCAAGGAACCGGTTCACAAACACAATCGAGCAATCAAAAATATACCGCACCACGGTCAACTAGTCCACCCATGAGACCCAAACAGACCTACCGCCCCGTATCCTGCCTCGCAATCTCCTCCCTAAACACGTTCCCGCCAGCCCTCGGCGGCGGCGGCGAAACAGGCGACTCGCCCAGATCAAACCCCTCCTTTCCGCCCCTAGCTGCCCTGCTCTTCCCAACCCCATACCCCTGCCCCGACCGCCTCCTAATCCTCGACAGTATCAACTTATCCTTATTCCGCCTCCACAGCCACCACACGCCCAAGCCAACCAACAACAACCCAACTACAACCGGCACCGCTACAGCAGCAGGATGCGGTCCCTTCCGCCCATGCTCCTCTTCAGCCACGACGATGTTAATGTCCGCGCGTACGATGTTGATCCGTGGCCCCGGGATTTCTTTAAGCTCGCCCTCGTCGTCATTGTAGGCCATGATTAGGCGTACGGGCTTCTGGACTTCTTGGCCGAGCAGAAAAGACTCGCGGATCGTGAGGGGCAGATAGCCCTGCCCCGCGGGAACGGGGACAGAGTTCATAATGCGTCGGCCTGAGGGGAGGTAGTTCGCCGTTACATTGACGAGCTCGTCGCGGGTGTCCTCGCCGAAAAAGGTTCTATCCCAAGTGACTGCGGAAACCCCATCAGCCACCTCCTACTCATCAAACTGCGTAGGAAGAACTAGGAAAGGGAAACTTACCATAATACGTCCGTCCAATACTCAAATCGCTCCCCGCCCTAGGCTCGCAAAACGGCCCATCCTTCCCCACCCGGTTATGACATACCGCGAACAACCCGCCTGCCCCATCTGTCGCACTCGCCTCGGGCGGCGGTGGCGATCCTGTGCTCGTCGTGACGGCCTCGTCGCTCGAGACGATAAAGATAGAGCCTGTAAGCATGTACGGCGCGCCGGAGACTGTGCGGACGGCACCGTCTGAGGTGGTCACGGAGGGGGTGAGGGTGTGCGGGCTGCCGGAGGCGTCGATTGTCACCCAGTCGTTTACCGCGGCGCGGGGGAGGAGGGCTGGGTTGGCGGCCGTGAGCGCGCCGAGGAATGGGAGCAAGCTGAGGAGTCGCATTGCGGGCGGGGATCCTAGGGGATTTTCCCAGTGCAGCGTGAAGCTATTCAGGATGTGTCTCCAAGACGAGAATGGAGGAAGAGTCATCAAGAGACTCCAGTGTCAACGTCAAAACGTTACACTTGGTAGGTTTTGTCCTCCAGCCTTGAGTCCACAAATTACGACACGGTTCTAAAGTGCGGGGCTGGAGCGCCCTTTGGCCGTGGGGGGTCGCAACTTATTGCGAGACTGCCGACTTTTGTGTGGGAGGTCCCGGCCATGCACGCAATCACGAACATGCGAAGCATATTGGGGTGGATGTACCAGTACATCATGCGCGGCACGTAAGGTGGGCAAGCCTCGCACGATGCATGCATGCCGCGGGGTCGGGGCAGCTGGGTTCCATTGTTTCCTGGCCGTCCTCTGCCGTCTCTATTGACTTGAGGTTTGAGGTTGTGGGCTTGCGGACTCTCACGGCATTTCCACTATCCGCTACAATACCCACCGTTATAGAGGCGCCACCAAGCTTCCAGCGCTGTCTACTCCGACACCCAGGCTGCGCCGGCAGGGTGGCCGTTGGTGTGCCGCGTGCAGGCCCCCCGTCATGTCCTATGGTCGCGTATATTTCGTAGGTACGCGGTGCCATATAGCAAGCGCCCGGTACGCTAGGTAACCGCGCGAGACTCGAGACAAGATATATTCTAGAAGTTGGCCCTGTATTTAACCCGGAAATGCCTAGCCTCCGAACTTCACATGGATCCTGCGAATGAAGACAGACATTGTTCTTCAACCTCAAAGCAAGGTCAGGAGCAGTTGAAATTGGCTCGCTGGAATCTTTGATGAGAGCCTCGCATCCACGCGCCAGAATCCCGTATGTCACCGGCGAAGCGTAACCTACTAGCCTGTACAAGCGCCCTCGCCCTCTTCCCTCCGCAGGAGAACGGTCATCGTCATTTCAGGCTTCATGCATACTACAAAAAAAAGCCAGAATCCTCAATGTGCGATAGATGACCCTAAGCCCCTCGCAGTATAGGATTTTTCAACCGTGGTCTGCTTTCTCACTTTACGTGTCACCACCGGAAGCATCCATTCATGTTCTGGAGGCCACAACTGTGTTAGTCTGTGTTTCCAAGACTTCTGAGAGAGAAAGGAAAAGCTACGGTCAAACGTCCCTGCTTGAGCACTATCTATCGCATCATAATGACTCACATTGCGCTCAGCTTCTCCTTGGCGGCCATCTCTCCCAGATTCTCGTTTGAAACGACTGGCTCGCTCTGTACCCGTCCGGCTTGTTTCGTAAAAATAAATGGATTAAGAATTCAGTCGTCAAAAGGGTCGAAAGAACTGGGCGACAGAACAGCGCCGATATTAGGGTCGCCTAAGAGCTCCAGAGCCTGGTCTGCCGTCAAGATAACATTCCAGTATAACACGAGACTGTCCAGCTCGGCGGTGCACACAATGTTGCGGAGAGGGACTAGCCAGAGGATTCCCAGGAAGGCGGCGGATGCTTTACCCTCGTCGGCGCCGTCCTTCGGTATGACAGTGTATTGTTCTGTGACCTCGCTGGCTCCCGGGTCATCGGGAGATTGGTGCTGATGGGACCCTTCGGAAGGTGGTTTCGATATGTGAGGGCCGCTGGAGGTGCCGGCGCCGGTAGTAGTGGTAGGCCTGTCCTTTTCTGCTCCCGTCGAAGGGAACGGTGGAGGTGCGAAAGAAGTATCGCAGCCCAAATGTGGGAGTTCAAGACCAGGGATGCCAATAGGTCCGGCAAAAGAAAGAGGTGGGATAAAATGCGGAAGGTCGTGGCTGTCGAGTCTGTTGTCTCCGAAATAATCATAACCCCCTTCGCCAACACTATCAACAATATCGTCACTGTTTGATGCTGAAGGAGGCGGGGTTAGTTGGCCCACTGATCCTTCCGTTGAGGTCATGGACCCGCCAGACGGCGAGTGGGGCCGGTTGTTTGTTTCCCCTTGTGGTATCTCTCTCATGGTAGCCGAGCGAGCTGGTCCATAGGCCCAGGTTACCCTAGGAAATTGGGAACGGATTGGTCCAACGGGTTATTAGAAAAAGTAAGAAAGTAGCAGAATCGCCAGATCTTAGCTCCAGCCCGTGCGATGGAACAAATAACCCATCATCGGAAATAAGTATGCCAGCAAAACTATGGGGTGAACTTGCCGCCTCGCCGCTCATTTATACCGGCCCATGGGGTTGAATGTTGCGGGGTAAACCGCGTAAATGGGTGCTGCATCCCTCCCGCCAATCGTCTTGAAGGCCTGGCGTGTCGAACCTATAATGGGGCCATCCAAGACAACCCTTGGTTTGCGCCCATTCTCAACGTTTGTGCAAAGTTTCCGCGGTGGATACCACGCCCCAGGATATGGAGTCAAGGCATGTTTTCCAGCATCACGATTTCACATCTCGACAAGCGTCGAAAGGCAATTCTGAGTTGGAGAGTCTGGCCTGCCGAGAGGGACTCGGACAACATGTTAGAACGAGCGAGAAACCCCGCCGTAGGCTGACATCATCGGTCCATACATTCAATTGTGTGGAGGGAGCAGTGATATCGATATAAATTTACCAGGTGAACCATGGATCTAATTAAACGGGCGGAACCCGCTCCCAACCTTGCCAGTCAGGGACTGCGGAGGAGTGAGAGTTGATAAGACCGATACAGAAATCGAGTACATCAAGACCGCCCCGTAAATCATTTTTGTTGCTCGGCTTTACTGTCAAGCCTCCCGAAATCTCGTCGGGGAGACTACCAACCTCCGAGTTTCTACTTGCGGATGAAACGCATAGCCTAGTTCCCGCGTAAAGTCCGTGATGCCAGACGGGCGCTCAGGGTCTCTTGACTGGGTCCTGATGCCGGTGTCTGCGGGGTGCCCCGAAATAGGGGATGTGCTGATCAATACTTACTTCCGCTTGATTGTAATATTTCACTATGGATGTAGATGGGCGATTAGTAGGCTGTTTTGGGGCCGAGTTCAGATCTTGATCTACGGTACCTGATATGTCCGTACAGGAGTAATGTTATCCAGGAGTTGTCAACTAAATGCGGGACAGGGCAAAAAAGGCTAAGGAATTGGCCCTTGCAATCTCAACCTGTCTTCCGCCACAAGTCCGCAGCAAACTTTTCCACTTTTCTCATTTGAACACCCATTTCAGGCCGTCTTCCCTGTCCTAAGTTCAAGGCAAGGTTACACTTTTTCTCACTTAACCCATTTCAGCCCCCACGCGCAGTCTCGCTATTCTCGTACTGAGCCGGCGTCCATATTAAGCATCCTCCCAGCTAATGGCTAGCACAGGCGACTACCGTGAGAGCGGTGAATACTTCCTCTACTACGCCGTACAACAGGTCGGCACCTTCATGAGCAGCTTCCATGAGCATCTGCAGGACGATACCATATAGGAGATCCTCGATATCTTCAGGGTGCAGGGTGACTTCGAGTAGCACGAAGATGGCGACCTCAATGTGCCCGTCCTCATTGCAGGTGGCCTCGGTATCATGGGTGGCTTCCTGGCCTCCAACCCCCTACTCGCCGGTATACTTGGAGTCGCTGCAGGCATGGCGGTCATAATGGGCAACGTCGACCCGCCGATCGCGGACACTAGTGACAAGGAACTGGATGTACTGGTCCAGTTGGCCTTTGAGCAGATGAGGGATGCGATAGGCAGTATCGACGGTGCGGTCCTTGGGAACCCGGGCTACGACGCCGACTTGATACCATCGGAGGTGTAGGTGGGAACCAAGCACGCGAGCCCTGTCATGGGCGTCCTGGGAGACGGACGGTGGCTCAGGCCCGATCCGACGGAGGGTTGAGCGAGGCCATGGACAAGAGGTTCTGCCGCATGGTGAATATGTGCCTCGCCCCCTACGTACTAGTTGTACGAAATGTATCTAATGCCAATAACAGAGACAAGCCCTCGCCTGGACCATGATGCGGCACGGGCGGCACTCCTTCGTCTTCATCAACCAGCCTGTCGAGGAGCACGAGTGTGGCTACAACTACAACATGGCCATCTGGGGCCCGGACGAGGATTTCTGCTTCCGCCTCTTCCACATCAACGAACAAGGACGAGACCGAGACTGTGCCCAACGAACTGAGCGACAAGCTCTGGGCCGGGCCCTACAACATCGACAAGCTGAGGGCATACAGCAACGCGTACAACTGCTGGCTCGACAGCGGCGGCAAGGCGGGGGACCCGTCGTTTGTGGAAGACCTTGGGGAGGTGCCGCCGTGCTGGTACTCTATGGTGGTCGTCAAAGGGACGTACTATAAGAGTACTAAGACGATCAAGAGGGTTGAGTTTGTGGGACAGAAGCATGGAGCGTACTGTGAGCCGACTAGCTAGAGCGGTGGACCTTCTTCCTAGGAAATTTTGTCTGAATAGACCTGGTATGTACTTACGAGCCTGTCAAGTTACGGGACAGGAAGAGAGTCTTCCAAGACGTTGCATTGTTCTGCCTGACGGGATGGAGTCTTGGGGCAGGGCCACCGAAATTCGTTCGCGACAGGGGGAATTGGAAATGGGAAGTGGCTGAGTGCTTTTTGCTATGCTTCTATGGATAGTGCATATCCGGGTTCAAATTCCCAAAACGCCAAGACCAGCCCCTTGCACGATAAGCGAGCCGAACCCACCACAGCCCTCGATCCACGTCGTGGGGGCTACTGGTTCCGGCCGAGCCACGCTAGTACGTCGCGTAAGCTTTCCCAGCTCCTTCCCCACTATCAGATTTACTAACAAGTCATGAAGTATATCCATGATCGATACCATCCCTACGATGACTATAGGGGCCTCGTATGTCCCTTCTCTTATATGAAGCCTTCGCGGGAGAAAACGTCAATCTAGAGCTCGACGAATCAGCCTTACAGCTCTACCGTTACGTCATCGACAAAGAGTGACGGAACGAGACTCTTGTGGGGGTTCCAACACCCTACTCATAGTCACAAACCCCGCGGGACTATGATCTGTTGAAGCGTCGTTGAAATCACCTCTCGCACCTCTCGTAGATTCCAAGGGGTGGAAAGACAAGCGACCGGAAACGGTGGTTATTTTAAAGGACATTGATATATTGCGGAAAACAAGGAACTATCCAGATCCCATAGAGGCGCTCCTTCATACAGGACCGGACGAGAGGAGAGAGAAGGAGCGAGAGTTCCATGTTGGCGCAGAGAATGGGTGCAAGCTGGCGAGTAGGCTGGGGTGGAGGCCTTTATCGCATACTAGAACACAGAGAGGGTGTAAAGGAGCGGCTAGACGACCTGGTCGTAAAGGCGGTGGAGATGAAGAGAGATTACGAGAGCATAAAGTTAAAGGCAGAAAGCAAAGAATAGAGGAAGTGAAAGAGGACAATCTCACCGGAGTTTCCGACTGGCTGTCGAATAAATTATACGCTGAAACTCGACCCCGGCTGTGAAAGAGAAGGCTTAAACAGGACGAGAGATATTTTTTACAGACCCAATATATGAACGCGGCCAAGATTGCGTTAAAAGCCACCTCCGTGGCTGCGTCTTAGACATGAACGGCCTTCTAGTCCAGTACTTTATATATCCCATGAGCCTTCTAGTCCGGAAGTCGGTGTAACTTCTTTACACTAAACCACTCCGGTGCTTGCTTTCCGAAATATAAAGGGGCCGGGCCGCAACTCGACAATATTATAGATATGCTCTCTCGGAGACTCTGCGTTCCAGAATCTAGGTGGGTTAACACGGAGCCATTTACGGAAGCATCCCCACTGTCTCCCACATCTGCCGGGACTAACCAATCCCTGTGCGAGCAGGATAATACCACCAAAACCTGTTCTTTGGTTCAGCCCCAAACTAGCGACGCGGCACAGCGCACGCGGGAAGACCACCCAGCCAATCCGGCGGGCCCAATGTACCGGTACCAGGGTCTTGGCGAGCAAACCTCGAGATGCAGTCCTACCCCAGCGTTCGTCTCTCGCAGGCCCCAGCTCCTACCGATATGGCGGGATGAATATATTAGCTAACGGGATTCTTGGTCTAGTGCCGGGGGAGAAGAGGTGGCGGTGCATCCTACTTATCCGAAAGGTGTTCCCGCACGATGAGAGCTTTGGTGAGAGTACAGAGGAGCTCAGCTTGTTCGCGCGCCCGATTGTTAGTCTAGCCGATTGTTTCAAGAACCCTTATAATTGCGCAAGTGAGGATCGTGGGGAAGCTCACTTATACACTCGACTTTACGACGATTACCTAGCGCAGAGGAACTTACACCCATTATGAAACCCCAACACTTGCTCGGTGCTGCGCTGTACGCATCCGGTGCACTCGCCGCTTGCGAGAACGTCCTCGCGCCGAGCCATGCGCCCCCCGAGCTCGCATCCGGATGGCAAGGCCAGCTCATAGCCAACGGCTTCACCAAGCCGCGCAGCATCCTCTTCGACGACGCAGGCGGCCTACTCGTGCTAGACAGCGGTGTCGGCATCCGACGAGTCGAGCTAGAAGATAACGGCGGGACATGTCTCTCCGTCACTGAGAACGAACTCATCGTTGACGACGAAGAGGTAGCCTAAGCCACACCCTCCTTTTTCCCGAAGCAGGACTGACTATTTGCAGCTAAACCATGGCCTCGCCCTCTCCGCTGACGGCAAAACCCTCTATGCCTCCACCGTCTCCTCCGTCTACGCCTGGCCCTACGATGCGGGCTCGGTCTCTACCCGCCGCACCATCATCGACGGCATGTCCAACGACGACCACACTACACGCACCCTCCTCACCTCCCACCACGAGCCTAACCACCTTATCGTTTCCCGCGGAAGCGACGAGAACCTCGACACCGACGCCCTAGACATTACGTCGGGCGTCTCACAAATTCGCATCTTCGATCTCGGAAGCCTGGAGGATGACGAGACGTATGACTTTACCAGCGAGGGCCGGGTTCTAGGCTGGGGGTTGAGGAATGCGGTGGGCGTGGATGAGGATCCCGTTAGCGGGAACATCTACAGCGTGGAGACCTCTGTGGACGAGGTTACGAGGGACGGGGTGGATATTGGCAGGAATAACCCCGGGGAGGAGCTTAACTTTCATGGGAGGGCGGATGAAGGGGGGGATGTGGGGAATTATGGGTATCCGTATTGTTATCCTATTTGGGATACAGATGTGCCGGATAATCAAGACTTGAGTGTCGGGGATGTGTTCAGCATTATGCAGAACGAGACGTTCGACGACACGACGTGCCGGGAGGAATACGTACCACCGCGGCTGGTCTTCGAAGCGCATACATCGCCGCTGGCTCTGTTGTTTGCGGAGGATGGGGAGACGTTATATATTTCTTTCCACGGGAGCTGTAAGTTCCTTCCCCTTTTACCGTGCTGTACCAGCCTCATCTGCCCTCATCCATAATCTCCTAATATCGAAAAAGGAGCTAACAGGAGTAGTCGACCCCGAAAACCCCGCGGGCTACAAGGTCGGCTCCGTCGCCTTCTCCGACGGCCAACCCGTCGACCGTGTCTCCAGCACCACCGCCCTTTCGGACATCATGACCAATCCGGACCTCGGCAACTGTCCCGACGAGTGCTTCCGGCCGGTGGGGCTAGCATGGGACGAGGAGGGGAGGCTCTGGGTTACGTCGGATAGCACAGGTGAGATTTACGTGCTGAGGAAGGTCGACGGGGACGAGGAGGGATTCGTGACGGAGGGGAGTGCGGGTAGGGTAAGGGCTAGTGTTGGGGGGCTGGTTGCTGTCTTACTTGGGTTGATGTTGGTTTGAGAGGTGAAATAACCGTGTATTGCGAGCCTCGTGGTATGCTTGCTTAGGTGCAGTGATCGACCGTCCTGCCACATAAAATGCCTACAGTTATGGACAGAGACTGTCGCGCGAGCTGGTTCGTTCCAACGTATAACAAAATTATCTGAATGCTTCATAGCTATCATTAGATGAAAGTCGACGTAAATAAAGCTATACGGACAGAAGTCGACACAAAATTATTTCCTACTTTCCCCCGTCTCCACTCTCATGCCTATGGTTAGCGGAATGAGACTTAGACCTCCACACGCACTTCTTGCGGTGCAACTTCTACCTCACCGCTAAGGGCGACACCCGTCCCGGTCCTGACTGTGGGCACATATGGAGCGAAACCACGCACCAGGCCCTGTTCGTCCCTCTTCACGCCACCACCGACGACAACACCGTCATCGCGAGCCCCGTTTGTCTCCAGTACCTTGAGCTCCCTCTTCACGGCGGCATGGTTCCCCAGGAACGCATGGGCCCTCACATCCTCACCCTCGAGGACGCCATGGCCCAGCGTAACTCCCCAGAGACCCTCGTTTCCGACGGCGATGGCGTGGCCCGCGGAATCGCCGTCCTCAAGGAGCACGGAGTAGATGGCACCCGTGTAGCGGATTGGTCTTTCCTCCGTGACCTCAGCGGGGAAGACCCACGACCCATCCTTCGAAACGGGATGCCACGGCGTAACGAGGACGTCTCCCACCCGACATACAATCTGTCCCTCAACAGGCGTCTTCAATACCGCTTCAACCTTTCTCTCGCCCTGTGGCGTCTCAACAGCCATCCCCCTCCTCAACTCGTCCACCCTCACCCCACCTTCCCCGAAAACCTTCACAGTCGTCTCCCCCGCAAAGCATGGCCCAGCCACATTCCGATACGAACTCATGTCCCTCCGCCCCGTGTACGTCGTGTGAAGCGAACCCTCCGGCGCCTCCAGCGTGTCAAACATCTTGTCCAGCGCGTCCCTGCATTTGGCGAAAAGCGGGCTGTCAACCCCGTACATCAGTGGCCCGTGGTCCTTGAACGAGTTGCAGGCCTGTCTCTCGTGCGCGGACTTGAGGCCCAGAAGGTAGTGCGCGCCCCACTTGGAGAAGTATTCCCCGCTGACGGCTAGTGGGATCTGCCCGTCCGCCGAGGCGTCAAGCTCCGCGAGGAGGGATGTGTTACGGGGATCCGGGAAGTCCTTCGCAGGGAGCGTCTTGGGGAGGGGAGAGAAGACGGCGGCGCGCTGAGGGTCCGAGAGCGGGGCGGTGTGGTGCTCGAGGTCCTGTCCAAGGCGGTAGATGGAGCCGAGTGCGGTGCAAACCTGCGAGCGGGAGACATGGTAGGCTTCCTCCGCTGGGGTCAGGGGCGCGCCGGAGGTGGCGGAGATGGCGTAGACTGCGGGAGTCATGCGCGAGTAGGATAGCATCGCGTCGACAGAGTCGCTGATGGCCGTTGCGTTCTTGGCGCGGATGTAGAGGTCGCGAGACTGCCCGTACTGGAGGGCGCCGAGGTGTATGGTGGCTTCCGTCAGCTTCCGACCGTCCTCCTCGACGTCGGTGGTATATACGCCCGCTGCCAGAAGTCCCACCGCCTCAGCGGCTTCGAGCTCCAGTGTCTTAGGGTAGCGGAGCTTAAGAGTGGCGTTGTTGGCGTAGGTGGACTGCAGGTTAGCGGCTGCGTGGATGAATACGGTACCCTGGTCGTGTGTTAGTTGTATATTACTCATTACAAGGGGTTGTGACTGGGAGACCTACGAGCATGCTGCTGTCTGGGATGTAAGAGTAGCTTCCACCGCCCACATCAGCGATGGACTTCAGCAGGCCCGAGCGCAGGCTATATCCGAAACCAAAGGTGTGTATGGCAGCGGGAATCGGCTGCATCTGGCGCAGCTTGGGCACGTAGCCCTGCGGGGGACACTGCGTGTTCGGCATGCCATCCGTGAGGACCAGCAGCGCGGGGTTCCTACCCTTCCCATTTCCCTTAAACAGCTTCAGACCATCCGTAATTCCCTTCCACAGATTCGTAGCACTCTGAGGCGTCATACCCAGAATCGCCTTCCGGCATGCCGCCTTGTGCCCCTTGTCCACGACGTGCAGGCCCTGCAGCACTTTGGCCTTGGTGCTGAAGGTCACGATCCCCAGGCGGTCGCCCGTGTCGAGCGTCTCGAGGATTGTCAGCGCGGCGTGCTTGGTGAGGTCTAGCACAGAGAAGCCGTAGTTAGGCTCGTTGGCGCCACCGGGAATCGGGGCCGGGCTGCCCATGGAGCCGGAGACGTCGATGACGAGGACAATGTCGCAGGGAGTGCGGGGCAGAGAAGGGGATGCGGGTGCGTGCGGCGGTTCGACCTTGGCGATGAGGCCTTGGTGGGAAGGAGCAGGGTGGAGAGAGAGAGTAAGGGGTGAAGCATCGTCGGAGGGGGAGGAGGTGGTGCCATTGACGCCGTTGAAGGTTGAGGAGGGGGTCAAGGTTGGTGCAGTGGAGCAAGCCGAGTCCCGCTCGGAACGGATTGGGATTTGGACCTGGAAAGGGGTTAGCAATGTTTGTCTTGGAGGACGAGTATATGTCTAATTACCATTGTTGCGGTGATATCGAGCTTCGAGACCTTCGTTGAGATTATCGAGGTGTGGCAGTACACGATACTTCGAGAGTAGGTTTGGATGGTAATGGGAGTTCTGAGGTCACGATATTTGAAAGAAAGGCGTCGGCGTCGGTGTCTTTAATAGCATAGAGGACGAGAACGAGAAGTCTATGTTAATGGCACTGAGCGCGGATATCTATATGCCGCCTTACACACCGCCGCGGGGGCCCATCCATAAATTGTGAAATTCCTGCTGCCTGCAATGCCAGAGAGAATGCCTTCCATTTTGCGAGTGACAACCGACGGATCTGCCTTTGGCCCACTTGATCGTGGGTTGCTCAGCGTGGCTGATTGTGGTGGTGCAAGCGAGGGTTCGAGTCTTGGGTCCGTCAGTCGTCGACTTGGGTTGGGTGATGAGTCCTTGAGGTCCTTGGCGGGGCGAATGACCCTTTGGATGTCCGTATCGACCATAATTCCCCGCTTAGGACAAGGAATACTGCATGGAAATGGAAAAACCGATGCCTGCTACTTGGCTTATCACGGTGCCTGGTGCCGATGAATCATTCGCCGCATTCCTTCATGCGGTGGATCGGAGATCGTGGCTCAGCGCTGGGGCTGCGGATGGCAATGGCACCCCACAAGGCGGTTCCCCCGCCGCCACGGTTCGGGCCCCACAAAGCCGTGTTCGAGAATGGGGCGGAGCCGGGGTTCGGAGCCAGTGGGTCGGCGCGAGATTGTGGGGCACCGTGTCTTGGCCCTCATCTGGCCAGGCTGCCGCCGGAATTCCGGGAAAATCGGTGCCTGTTGGCAACTCCGCAGGCCCTAGCCCCCTTGAGTCCTACCAACACCAGAGACCATCAATATGTTGGACCTTCCAGCCTTGCGTCGCACAGTTGTGTCGTGGCCCCACTCTCGATCTCTCAAGTCGAAGGCGTATCGGTCGGCATAGGAAGGATCAGTCGGAGTGGCTCCAACTCCGCGTTGCCATCACCCGTTATCTCGAGGTGGTCAGACTTCCCGGTCATGTGTCCGGCCGTTCAGCGTTGCTGCTCGGAGTAGCCCATAGCCTGGAAGAAGTGAGTGCGCGGATTTGGTTTGTAGTTTTGTTTGGTCACTGAAATTGAGGTCTGTAAGCAGCACAATTGTAGTTCGCTTGCTGTTGAGCGCTAGTAAGGTTGTGATGGTGCTCAGGAACATGACAGGCTACCATCTGTTGCCCGAGATTTGGAGGGTTACAGTGGGGGGAAGCCGCGGTATAACGCTTAGAATTCCATTTCAGTGGGTGCACGCAGTAGCCCTCAAGCGAAGGGACGTCAGCGTTGGTCCTCTGACAGACGGCCCAATGTGATCAGTGTAAAATTGGAGAAACGGACTAGAGACTGTCAAAACCATCGACGAGACCGGGTCACTATTTAAGGACGACTCGACAGGACTGGAGCTTGCAGGCCTGAAGCTCTAACATGTCTTCCCCAGCGGCCTAGAGTTACCTCTCCTTACCATCGCGCTGCAAAACATCTGTCGTGGCCAACCTCGCACCAGAGATGAGCGATGCGCCCCCTTCATTCTCCGTGTTGGGTATAGTAGTTCTCAAGTACGCCATGTCCTACACATTCACATGCTGCAACAAGCGCTTCGTCCTCGACATTGCCGCGGTGAACCTCGAGAGTGAAGGTGGACGTATCAACCGATCCTGTTATTTAGGGGGGTTCTCAACGATCCTGCCGCATTCCATGAGTTTGAGGAGTTGGCTGTCGATGCCTCCGATGACAATATCAAGGGGCTGCTGGTAATCGCCATGGCTCCAGCCCGAGAATCACGGTGGTGGACTACGATATAACAACAGCGGACTCTATAGGTGTCGACCAAGTCCCGCCATACTACGCAAATCTCTCCCTCTAGTGCCTTTCATCGTAGCATTCTGTCTCGTGAGGGCCGCAGGCACGGGCTCCCTCGAGGAACAGGCGTGTGCAGTCCCGCGGGTTGTCCGCGAGGTCAATAGGAATTGGGAATACTCCTTCAAGGCGGCCAACGACCGACGACCGACGCTGCTTCAAGTCCGGACTCGAGGTTCCAGTCAAGATACGAGGCCTTGCTAAATTGGGCCTCGACATTCGGAGGTCGACGATTGCAGGCCTGGTCTACTACGATAATCGGGAGACCTCGCTCCTAGACATGTTGGATGAGCCCATCGACGGGAAGATGCCTAGCATTGCTGGAATGTGCAAACCAGTGGCAGATAAGATGAGGGGGATGGGTCGGGTCGGCAGGGTAGTCGGGGTGCTTCACGGTCATGGCTTGGTCTGAGGGAATGTTACGACGGATAATGCCATTGTCGGCAGGTCTTGGAATGTTACCCTGACTTACTTTTGGGGTGGCCCTACCTTTGAGTACGTTGACCAGGACCTTATGGAGACGAAGGTTCAGGCGATCTACAAGGCCTCGTAAAACGAGGCAGGCGCCGCTTGGTAGAGACGAGTAGTGAGCGGTGGAAACAGCCAATCGATTTCCGGTAAGACGAACAATGCAACCGTCACGGACATATGTAATGATGAGAAATAAAAGGCTGAAACATTCTTGTCCTTCTCAGACCCTTCACATGGAACAGTAGGAACATTCCATGGGGTCCGCCATGATTCGATCTTTCCCACGAACGCTGACCGAGGTGTTCGCGTGACCAGATACTCGCCCGGGCCGCCAAGCCGCATGCTCCTTCCAATGGGAGGCATCACGGCGTATCGGCGGGTAAACGGCGGTTCGCCGTCTGTTAGACCTGCCTCATTGAGAGACCATTTTCCCCGGCCGGGAAGGAGGGGCGGGGCAGGCGCGATCGCGGTTGCTAAGGGATGAGGGTTGGAAGCCGGCGAGGCGGGGAAGGAAGGGAACGAATATTTAAAGAGAAGGGGGCCCAGCTGGTCTTTTTGGTCTTTTTCCTTATGTCCCTGATTGTTTAGCGACACCTTGACAAACCATCTTTGATTCCATCCGATTTTGTGCGACGACTTGCTGCAACATGGCTTTCGTCCGACCGTATAAGCCCTCGGACTCCGAGGCCATCGCCCACATCGTAAGTGTCCCCTGACCACCACGAACACGGAACTGCCACACAGGGCTAACAATCCCAGTGTCGCTCGACGCTCCCGGTCTTCCTCGCCTCCAGCCCGGAGGCCACGCGCCTAGCTCCCTACCTCTGGGCGCACCAGTACACCCACCTCTGCCCCTCGCACTGCTTCGTTATCGAGGACCCCTCCGCCGTCCCGTCACACCCCTCGGCCCCCATCAACAACATCGTCGGCTACATCCTCGGCACGCCCTCGATCCCGGACTTCATCTCCCGGTACAGCTCCTACGTGTCTGAGGTGCTCTCTAAGGAGGTCGAGAAGCCGGAGGGCCCCATGCAGGAGTGGGCCACTATTGAGGGAACGGCGAACCCGATATGCCTCGCCCAGATCGCGTACGACGGCGAGGAGCTTCTGAGGAAAGGTAGGGAGGCAATGTGCAAGGACTACCCGGCTACTCTGCACATTGACATTTTGGACGGGTGGAGGAACAAGGGACTAGGGAAAGTGTTGGTGGACAGGTTCTTGGGGACGCTTCCGGAGGGGACGAAGGTGCATCTTGCGGCGGCGGGGACGAACACGAGGGTCGTACCGTTTTATGAGAGGTGTGGGTTTAGGGTTCTGCCCGGCGGGGAGAAGACTGGAAATATCTGGATGGTGAGGGATGGGGATGAGGATTAGGGGAATGGCTTGTCGGGAGTCTGATATTCGGCTTCTGCCGGCCTGACGGGCTCTGGGTATTAAGTTCGGCGAATTTATGGGGTGCGGGGAAGGTCCATATCTTCAGGGCTGTGGGGTAGTTCAGTGTGGTGATTTCGGCGTCTTCATGCAGAGCAAAGCGTGCGGCAGGCTGCTTGGGGATTGGCAGTACACATTCGGGATCGAGCCTGCAGATCATGACGCCGGCGCAACATCTTTTTCTTGTTCGCATCACATAGCGGGCGGAGGGCAAGCTCAAGCATCCCAGTTAAAGATAGTGTACGAGGTTATTTCTAAATTGAAAGGGGTATATATCGATCATTTGTAACGCTGAAATCATGAAAAGAAGAGAGTATGTCGTGAGATCCGAAAAGGTGTATCTCACTCAAATTGCTATTCCCCGCCAGACAGCTTCAAAGAGAAAAAAAAGACAGTCCCAGGAAAACATCGCACTATTTCCTCGTCGTTTCCACCCGCGGAAGCCGCCTTCTTGGCGTGTCCAAAATCCCAACTCCCAAGACTATGGTCCATTCACATGAAAAGAATGGACAAAGATAATGACACAACCGAAAACGTAATCCGTTACGCGAAACTCAATTTTGTTGCGGGTGCCCAGTTGGGATGAGGGGGGAGTGTGCGATCTGCAGGTGGCGCTCCGAGATCGCGGGGGGAATAGACTTGATTGGACGGGGGATTCCGGGTGGGAATCAGCGGCGATGGGATTGGTGGGGTGACGTCGGTGATGCATGGAGGGTTCTCTAGGTATGCAGGTGCATTTTTCTGGGCTCGCTGTGTTGGTGTTTCGTCGTGGTTGTGGTAGCCTTCCTGGTTCGAGCCATGGTGTGGTCGACGATCTCCTTTTTTGTTCTTCAAGTTGTGTCCATTTTCTTTTCTTGTCCGTCCTCGCCTCGCCACCAAAGGGGAGAGGACGAAGAGGACGAGAAGGATTAGACGCAGGTGTGGCACTCCTCGTGGTCGCAGCCGGGGCAGCTCGTTGAGATGACGATCATGCTCCCGCACTTGCAGCAGTGAGGCGCGTAGGGCATTTTGGCGGTAGTTTTTGAGGAGTGCGGAGCGGCGGGCGTGCTGTTTTGGTAGGGCAATGCCTCTATTTCTCTTGCGTTGTTCTTAAAAAGTCGTAGTGGGGAGCTCGAGGGCGTTTATTGCAAGAGAAAGAGATGATTGAAAATGGAGGGAAGAAGATAAAAGGGAGCAAGAATAAGAAACAGGTAGGCGTGGGAGGGGGAAGTCCAGATATTTATGTCCCAAGGCAAACCTCCATAGATAAAGGAATGTTGTAAAAGCTTTTTGGCCTTAGTCTTTCGAGTCCTCACCCTCCAAAATTCCAACTTTTATTTTATACAAATGTGTAATGGAAAAAAGAACGCGGGGAAAGGCAACAAAAACCCAAAATCCACACCCCCGCCGCCGCCCCGGCCGCACCAGTAGGGACTTAGAAGAGCAGCTCTATTAAATTAGCTCTACGCCCCAAGCTCTGGGAGGACACGCCCTGCGGCGGCGGCGGCGAATGCAGGAGAGCGCCATTGCATGGGTGGGGGTGGATTGGGACCCGTTGTGGTGGGCAGACGGCTGGGTCTGTTGTTCCGTGTTATTTTCGTGAGGGTTTGCCACCGGCGCCTTGGACCTCTCTGTCATGTTGGTCTGGGCGTCAATGAAAACAAGCTAGTGGGGCGGAGCGGGGCTGCTATTCGTGGGGAAGAAGGGAGAGCTTGCCGCCGAGGCTTCGGTCGGTGCTTTGTCAGGTCGGGAAACAATGAAAGGGGCCGTGCATTGCTCTGCACCTCGATTTGTCGGCGAGCTTGGGAGGCGAAGGGTGGGAATAGAGATCAAGCTAGATGCTCATTGGCGGGTTTGCTCCCGTCATGACGCCGGAGGCGAAACGCCCGTCAGGGACGAGAGCTGGTGTGAGCTCTTTTGCCAACTTCGTCAAGAAAGGACCTGGGCTGGATATGGCAAAGCGACTCTGGGGAAGTGCTCGGGTATTGTCGGACGTCTGCTTGGAATGCATTGGCCAATGTCACGGACAATGACGACAAAGCGTACCGGTGCTGGAGGATCGTCTCCAATGCTTCAGTCCACTACTGTGTCATCACTCTCGTGGGGGGTCACGGGAAGGGCCGTCAAACTGCCTCGTGCGGCTCTGTTGTTCCACGAGGGGCCGAAAACATACGACTAACGGGATGGTCTCGCGAGGATTAGTCCACACACGTAAGGAACTCGACTGATTCTGGCATCCATGTCGTCAACTACACGCACGTGTGGACAGGAACTCCAGGTGGATATGGCACGGCTGCTTAGCCTTGAACGTAACTCCAGGAACACCCTCCCATGATACGCACAATTGGAGATACCGATAATGCCAACCTCACAGATCCTCCATAATTCTTGAGTTGGAGGGGGCCATGTTCAGGTTAGAGGTGACCTTGAGTCCGCTCCCCACCTCCCAACATCACAACACTCCATCACCATGACAAGGAAAGAGCCACCCAGCGTCATCACTAACTGCCCCCCTGCTTGGTAACTCTTCCTAGCATCCGCTCCCGATGCCTACAGCGATATGGCCCTACCGAAGGTCCCATGCCTGGACTACTTAGCTCAAGTTTTCTGCATGTCTCCCAGCGAAGTAGCGGAACATCACCCGCCTTTGGACCATACGCTCATCGTCTCCCACACGGCCAGCCGCCCTTCGGGGTGACTGTGTTGTACTATGGGGATTCATATATTATGGCCTTCGCTTTAACCTTCTTTTTTTTTTGGTCTTTTGGCTTTTTGCTCGCCCTTTCCCTGCGTCCTTGCTTACCCTTGCCAGGTGCAGACTTGTAAGTGAACCTAAGGGTTATTGCAGTGAGCGCTGGAGGCCGTTCATTATCGAATATCAGGCATGGTTCTGGGGTCTGCTGAGTACTTGAACTGGAATCTAGAGCCCGATTCTCAGCGAAGTAGCTGGACACCACCCGCCGGGGAAGGGGGAGGGAGGAGCGTTGCCTTCGCTGCGCACATTTTTCCTGAACTCGGCCTCGCCACTCTCTTCTCTCCGTGCTATCCTTTGGTATCCCTCGGTCCTTTGCCGCTCCGAAGGTTGGGGATGTGTCTCTGAGATCTCATCAGTTCTCGAGTATCAGGAGCCATCTGGACTGACTTTACCTACTTGATCCAGTCTCTGGGACAGCTCCAGCGAAGTAGCTGAACTACGTCTCTAAACCTGTCAGCAACGTGGCCCTCCTCCCGTACAGACTATGTTCTACATGTGCAAAGAAAAAAAAAATCGTGTCTTGGCTTTTTCTTTTTTCCATTCTCTTAAAAAAGATGACTTTCTTTTCTCTCTCCTCTTCTCGTCGTCCCATCGACCCCTTTTGATCTGGGCAACCGTGAGAGGGCTGGAAGTTCGATGGACTGAGAACCGGAGGGGGAGGAGGCCGCTGGGTACCGGTACATGGGTGATCACGGGGTAGGCGCTGGTGGTCTAGCGGGAGGAAGACTTGCCGTTAGAATGGCTTCCATTTGTGCTCTGGGTTCAACCCCTGGAGCCGGAGCTTTAGTTTTTGGTCTTCGGTGATTGTTGAAATGCGGTTGGATATACGTTCTGAGATACTAGATGATCTTTGGAACATGGTTGACCGCATTTCGATGATTGATGGGATGCCGTGGTTTGAGAATCAAAACAACGGGTGGAGCTGACGCGTTGATATCCTTCTCCGTAGCCTGCAAATAAGACATTTAGCTTGACAGATTCCATCAGAAGCATCGTTTTGACACAGGTCTCAACCTGATACCTCCAGTTGGGATATATATAGAACTACGGAATTGATACACGTCGCCATCTCCTCGAGACACGTCTCTCGGCTTCATGACACTGGTATGACAGCCCCATTACTCTGGCACCATTCAATGCCCCTTTAATATGGAGTATGTACGTTGAGGCTCAAAGGTCGCAAGTACTCTTCCACTTGGCGAGTCAAGGCGTTGACTCCCAAGATTAGGGTCACAGAACCACCTGTACAGATTTTTCTTTATTAAGAAAATGGGCAAGTCCGTGATAAATAACACTGTTTCCACATCCATCCGGAAGACGGCTCTCAGTGTCTCTGATGAGATATGGTTGCAGGGAGCACATGTGCCTCATCTCACCTACAACATTGAAGCTAGGGGCGTATCACGAGCCAGCCCGTCGGAATAGAGTCTTTACAGTTTTCTGAACCGTATATAAGCTTGCAAAAAAGAGGTCCCCTGTACCACGTGGGCGGAGCACACAAGCACCTACACCGGAAGGGGTGAGTTGTAGAAGGGGAGTACATATTTCGTGAAGCATTGACCCCAATGACGGGTGCAACACAGCACAAAGGGCCATTCCGATGAGACAGGCAGTCTCCCACCGAGACAGGAAGGAGACGCTCCCAAAATGGCGCTGAAGGATCCCCGGGTGGCGTCTCAAAATCTGCTGACGCCGGGGCTTCGCGGATCCACCGTGTTCCTTTCGGGACAGAGGGACTGTCGGGCGGGTTGAAGAGCCCCCGACCTGCCACTGGTCCGACCGGCGCCGGAAGCGGCCCGTGACGGACGGCATTAGTATGTGGGCGGCCCCGAAACTTACCTGTCCTGAACCGAGTGTTCAGCTAAGGCACCTCGGTGATGCCCTCCTTGGGACTCGGGACGAACCTGCAATGAACGTTCTCGGACTATGGGCATGCGCCAATAGACATCAATTACAACTTTAAACACATGAAGTTGCGGCCGACTCGATATCCGTGCTCACATCCGCACCCACCCGGAAATGCATCAGGATCACGGGATCGGTACACCAAAGGTGGTGATGTCTCGCATGGTCTCGCAGCCGAAATCATGTCCCCAAGATAAGTTGGTTTCCGCATGGCACCAATGGGGTCTATTGGTGGACAGCGCGTTGCAATGTCTTGAGCCCCTGCTGCATCGTGCGACGGGGCGCGCGGACGAAACCCGCGAGGGGCGATTAACCCCTATGGAACCTGCCGGCTCTCCCGATCTCGAAGCCCAACGGTCTCCCTCGGACAGTATCTTGGGGGCTGTGGATGGGACGTCCTCGAATCGCTCGAACGACGCGTCGAGGATCCAGGACGATATGGAAGTCCATCTGACGCTTCCTGCATCCGCTTCGTGCGCATGGATCCTCGACGATCTCCGTCCCCTCTCGCTCTGACTGCAGAGTTGGGAGAGACATTGCCCGCCGTTGTTGCACCACTGCAGGCACCACAAGCACGATCGACAGGACGTATGATTCTGTGATCCCAGGAACCAGATCGCCGCGCACAGAGCCCCCCTGCGCCAGCGACGTCACGACGTCACCCTCCATCACCCACGAACCACCCACCAGGCGCGGCCTCGACGCGTCACCCCCTCTTACAACCCCTCATCTTCCCGTCCACGGGCAAAGATGCGGGCGCCGCTCCGCGTCACGCACGTCATGTCGTCGCCCCTCGACAAATATGCCAATCTCACTAGAATCATGATTAGAGCGGGCACGAAGAAATCGATGGCAGGCTCTTAGCTATGGTACATGGTAGTACATGCCACTTCGGTGAAGGATGGCCGGCCAGAATTAGCGCGCCCTATTTCGACCCCGCCCAAACCTTCGTTCCACGCGGTGTCATGTCCTAGCGCGATAGCAGATCCCTTCTCGTTCTTACCTGGATCGAGATCGAGACGTTTGTTGACGTCGACACCTAGCGCGTCGTGTCGCGTTTCTCGAAGCGAACTGTGGCACTGTCACGGCAGGGCCTCATGCACTCGCAAGGTGGTGGACGGGAATGTGCAGCAATGGGGGCTGCGGTTCGGCCGTGCCAGGGAAAGCCCTTCTGCGCCTCCCGCATGGCGTTTGCCGAAATTGTCCTTGCAGAAGCGAATTCGGCTCCTGTTCTCCAAAACCAGGTCTTCAAGCTCCAAATGGGGCCCGCGGAGAAATCTTCAGCCCGGCCGACAGCGGGAAGCATATCGTGTCTAGCGTAAATGAACAGTTGCGCAGCCTCCGACCCGGGGGAGATGAAAGCCGTAATTTCGCTGCTCCCGCAGGTTGCAATTTCACTTTTTCCTCCTCTGCTTTGTCCACCCGCAGGGCTGCCGATCATCTGATATTACGTCGTATTTAATAATGTTTCCGAGCCGTCGGTGCTGCAACGGTACGGAATTAACGCGAAGAGAGTCCAGTCTCCGCTAGGCAAGATCGGAAAGCAACGGTGCTTCATTTCCTTGGGCGATCAGACTTCGCGGTAGTGAGTTGACATTTTGCGTCTTGTGATGGGCGAGCCTCCGAAATAGGCGTTGTCTGTCAGGTAAGAAGACTTTTGGGATCCCACTTAGCGGGCTGAAGAGCGCGCGAAGAACTGGAGGGATCTTCGTCCTTAGGGCACGGACGAGGAAACACAGAGCCGCTGCGGGATATGCTGTTCGGTGTGGGTTAGCCCGGTCTGTCCTCCCGATCCGTCGCCTCCCGCCCGCACCGCGGCCAAACTCCTCGTCCCTCTGGGACCGCCGTGGAGACGCTCCGGTGGGCTATATCTCGACGACGAACCCACCTCCCACCGTTCCCCGAACCCAGTAGGCAGGTCCCGGGGGCCATCACAATTAACGAGAAGACCAGCAAATGGAGAAAAAAGCCCTGGTGGAGTCCCGCTCGCTGGCCCTCTGACCCACAACGCATGGAGCCCTTCCCTCGTGGGAGATGGAATGAAAATTTATTCCTTGTCCGCCAAGACTCTTTCAGGTGCTCTGCTCCGTCCTACCGGGGAGGCTCCCAGGAGACTGGCATGCTTGGTGTTCCTTATTGAAGCTGCTGAGACGCGCTATTCGGCATTGGTGTTCTGGAACGTGGAGTCAAAGGCCCCCTTCATCACGAAAAGCAGACAATTCCTTCGTCTCTTTTGTCTGTGGGCTGACAGGGCCCGACGCGACAAAAGATGGACCTTCCGTTCTGGGCTGGCATTGGGCAATGGATGAAAGGAACAATCCCGCTTTGAAGTAACACACAGTGCCCCGGTTCTTGCCCAATCGAACTCTCGATGCGGACAAGAGCGACCTAGCTCCAGGAACAAACGCCCTGTTATTGGTCAGAGCCAGTCCACGCCGGCCATTCTCCAAAAGGGGGAAGGCACAGAGTGGGGTGGTGACAGGGCAGCCTGAAAATAGGGGGTGGCCGAACCCGGGATTTCTTCCCCCCCCTGAGTTGGCGTCGATGTTCCTTCTCTCATTCGACAGGCATTCTCGGAACTGCGCCCGGTGCATCTGGCCAATATCCCTCCTTCGGCACACAGCTGTATAAAGTGGAGTAATACAACACTTTTCTGGTCTCGTTTGGGCGACTTCCGTCTGAACAAAATACGAGCTTGCCCCTATTATTGGCCTCGTACGAAGTATCATTACATGGCATCCTCGAGGGCGCCACGGCTTATTTACGTCGTCGTTCAGCAGAGGCGCCCGATTCCGTGTTTGTTCTTGGGTGATATCGAACGAGTCGGCGCTTTTGGGGAAATCTGCACTCAAAATCACTCAGGAGCGAAAGGCGGCCAAGCAAAAGCAGAATATGAGATCGGACTGCTTGTGCTGATTCCATGAAGGGTTGCGGGAGCATCCGCCTGGCTGTCTGACTAAGAGGCGGGCCCTAAGCATCAAGAGCTGAAAAGCCGGCAAATAATGATGGAAAATCCACTCGGCAGGCTCCTGTGCATGGTTATGAATCCTACAGATGAGGAGAGCACCTCTGGTGATGAAGGAGCATGTGGCGTTCTTCCCTGATGGCTGATTCAACGATGACTGACAGCTGGCGCCGGCGATATCGGGAGTATGGTCCATGGCTCAGGGGCAGTGGACGAAGTGGAACGACTCATCCTTCCGTGTGCCGCGGGGAGGTGGCGTGGGCAGCTGCATGCACCATGCGGCGGTCGCGTTTCATATCCAGCCTCTGTTTGTGCAGCCCACTTCTTCAGCGTCGTTCGTATTGCTTTTTTAAAATGGCCAAGAAACATTGCGTATTTTGGGCGGGGAAAGATGGGATGACGGGTGGCGATGGCTGAGTCAACAAACGATGGGCTGGCCCCCGCCTCAGACTGACGTCTGAGGCACTGGGAGCTGGGAGTCGACGGTGGTCGGCCTGGAGATGTAGCAGAGTGGCGGGGGGATATCAGGGGTGACACAGTTTGACAATGCCAGAGGCTTGGAACAACCAAGCGCCATACTGAGAGCCTCTATGTTCAATGATCTAATTCCAATATCACAGCGCATGTTGGGAAAAAGAAGAAGTGGGTTAAAGGAGCAGCCGAGCCCCTCGGAACTTGATAACGACGGGCACCATGCAAGAACTTGTATGAAGGAATTGCGATGGTTATGTGGCAGTCAATTTCAGCACTACTCTGAACAGATCATGCAAAAGAAACGAAGGATTTCTTTTCGGAAACAAATACATCCTGCTTGTTGGCGGAGTTGGCAGTCATCACAATGGCGGCGTCCACAGGTTGCAAGCCTTTGTGGAAAGGGCCTTGCCCGGGGGTGAATTTAGCAAGATGCCTTCATTTACCGTGTAATACTGTGCAGACACTGACTTGTACCTGCTGAAGCGAGAGCCAATGCCGCGCTGGGCCCCGCCAAATCTTTGAGGTGGAAGGCTCGACTTTGCTTCTTCCATGCAGGTACGGAAGTACATGCGGGTACCTCCTGCCGAGAGCAGGGAGGGCACGCCTGCTGAGGGAATGCGCGATCGCAGGAGCAGCCCGAAAGAGGGACACCCCCACCAGACTCGTCGAGACAGGGGACACCCTGGACCAGCTCTCGTGGGCCCGCTCCCATTTGCTGGGAACGCTCGCTCGGATGCCCCAGCTGCCCAATTGTCAATCGCCCAGGCCTGATGCCGCCTGTGACCAATCCATTCTTGGCGATTCTCTGGTTCCCCCCGGCTCCTTCCCCAGCTTCCAGGCTCAAAACTTTTGATCGGAACCTCCCCTGGTCGCCCCTTCTTCCCTCAACAGGACGGATCTCCTCCTTTCCGACATCTTCGAGCACTCCCTTCCACACGATAACCGACGAGTCACCCGTCATCCGCTCCTTTCGAAATCACATTCCTTCCGACAGCGCCGGACTGTCTTGCTTTCCAGTTCGCTAGCATCAAACACGACGTATTCCGAAGGCGGCATCTACGTACTGTGGCCGAGGTCAACCACATCCCGACATTCTTTCACACGATTTACGAGTACATCTCAGTCAGCGCCTTTTCCAGCAACGCAAGAGTTTTCGTTTCGTTCTCGCTCTCCTTTTCGACTCACGAAGCGATCCCAACCGCGCGAGACGCATATTCGACTGCCACAAGCCTATGCTGCAGTTAACCACTTAGCGCTGTGTGACCCGACGACCCTCGTTTCACTCGCCTCGAACTGTCTGCGACGAAAGACCGCTGCCGCATCTCCTTTCAACTACCACTTTCTTTTGCGGCCCGTGTACTGGACTTTTACAATCTCTCTTTTCCTCTGACTGCTGTCGATGAGCCCTATCTTTCACGACAAATCCGCCAAGAGTGTGGTTGCATTTCACCTAGACTCAACCGGGGTTTTCCTGTCGATGAAACCAGTTCGACACACCTGATTCCAGGTCGAGGTATGTGTCTGATTCACATTTCCCCCTCGGTGGATATGAACACAGAGCCCCTAGATCTACCTTCCGGATGGTCAGACAAAAACGTCCACGCCGAGGAAGTTTCCTCCATCCTGGCATCTCCGTTCTGGACCCTTGTTTCCCGCCATTGGTTTGAAGCTGTCATTGCGTGAGCTGCCATGTTTGAGACTAGTACCTGGCCCCACGCACTTGTTTGAATCGGATCTACTGTCGTCGTCCACCCCACGAAGCCTGAATAATTGCGACGCGGCGCTGACACGGACACGCAGCCTACTTGAGGCCGAACATCGCTGGTCTATATCAGGCTGCACTGCAGACGTCGCTTCCCCGCTCTTCCGAGGGTCGTCGACAATAGGTTTTGGCGTATCGCCGAATTACCCGTCAATATGAATCGATTTAGGACACGCCGGAAGGCGGCCAAAGAGGAGGCCGCGGCAAAGCTCAACGGCGATCCCGAGCCGTCCATGCCCTTCAGGCTGTTCAACAAGGGCAAGAAAACGCACGAAGAACCACCCAAGCAGATTGACCTCTCGGCTGCGCTGCCACCAACGGACGATTTTAGGACGAGCCTGCTTATGACTGGTCTGTCAGCTCGCTTCTCTATGCTAAGGGAGCAGGATGACCCGAGCACCAAGATCGGCAAGGCGAGCGACGACAGCGTTCTCTTCCCGAAGAGGCAGTCGCGGGTACCGGATTTGTCATTTGGTGGCCTGGGGGATATCGCGGAGGTCGAGTCTATTAGGGCCCCCCCGTCTCTCGACCGAATGAACTCATACAACTCTGCGTCTGATGCGGACTCAACAAACCCCGGGAGCGTGATGAGCAGGTCACGCCCCACTGAGGGCAATGTTCTTTTCGGAGGGAGACAGAAGATATACAAGGTGGGGACGAACGCATCGAGCTCGAGTGGCGCGTTGGGGAAGCCTCTGTACGAGGACGATGTTTCTCTCTCATCTTTCCAGAAGTGGAAGCAAGCCGAAAAGGAGAAGCAGCTGTACGATGACCAAGACGAAAACACGCCTTCAGGTCCCTCCTCAAGAACGTCCGACCTCGATGCCCTTAGACCAGAGTCACCATCGGCCTATAACCGCAAAAGGGAAACGGGTTCCACGACCTCGTCAGCACCCTCTGCCAGTCGGATTTCAACTGCTGCAACTTCGGTGGCTTCCCAGAAAGATTGGCACTCAAGCACAACGAGCCCATCGCTAATGGAGAAGAGCACCGTGGCCAGGACCCGCAGGCTCTACGAGCAGGGACTTACTCAGGACTTGCAACATCAGCAATCTCACGCGCTGTCTCGTATCGACACCTTGACCCGCAGAGGCCCTGTGCGGAGCCCCGAGGCTTCCCAGAGCTCGTCGCCAACCAGTCATTATTTTGGCGAGCGCACAATGGATCGGAAACTGCTCTCGAAGGCGAGCGCTCCTAACATGCAGACCTCAAGCCCGTTGACGGCTCCGCGGTCAGTAACCTCGCCCGTTGATCTGGGTATTCGTGGAAGCGGATCCTCCGAGACAAAGAATTTTGGTGCTGCACCGCCATTGAGCCCCCCAATTAGCGAGAGCGAAGAGTCACCAGTTCTGCCCATACACGCGAGCGACCGGGGCAAGGCGACCGCGCTGGGAGTCTTCAACAAGCCCGCGAAACCTTACGACGAATCGAGATTCGCCCAGCGACAGATCGCGCTGCAGCAGGGCCGGGAGACCCCGACCTTAATGTCCCGCCCCGGGTCGGCTACGTCGCCAGAACCCGCTGAAACCTCTACTATCTCGAACCCTTCTGCGCGGCCCTCCATAGAATCCACTGCGAAACGTGACGGGCCGTCCATGACCTTCCTCGACGATGATGAGGAGGATACGCTCGCTAAAATCCCCCCCAATCGCATACCCACCCGCAAACCTGGTCAAGTACGACCCGCCGACGAGGACCATCCCGCTTTCCGAAGCTCTGCTCTGCCCACACCACTCTCCTTCAGCTCGCAGGTGTCCGATGACGCACAGACACAGCTCACGACGCCAAATTCAACAGATGCTTCGAAGCCCTCAGAGTCCAAGGACTCCCCAACACTCGGTCCTCCCGCCGGACTGAGTGGTATGGTTCGCCAACACCTTCGAACGGACAGCGGCTCGTCGTCAGTTTACGGGGCAGATCAGCCACCCGCTCCAGGGCCGAACCGCCCTGTTTCAACCTTCAACTCGCAAACCCTGGACGACCTCGTGGCAGACTTAAACCCGTGGGCCGCCCAGGATCAGGAGTGGAGGTCGTCGTTCTACCCAGAACCGGCTGGGACCCCGGCCGAAAACGATAACGCCCAGGCGCCGGCAGTCAAATCTCCCGAATCTCAGGTCCCCCCTCCGTCACAGACCGATTCCTCACGCCAATCAACTGCGAGTAGCGACGTTGGCAAGGAGAAGGATGTCTTCCACAGCCAGCTCGCTGACGGTGCGCGCCGTGTCCGTGAGCGCCTTACCACATATGTCGAGTCGGACAGCAACAGCCGCGACCCCCCCTCGACGCCAGACGGGACGCCACGCCCCAGCCCCTTGAGCGGACTTCTTCGGAAGCAGTCTAGCCGGGGATCTCTAGAGAAGCACCGAGATATCAGCAACCCACCCAAGGCGATGAAGATGCTTGGACTCAACAACGCGACCATGAGCAGCTCGCCGAGCCCAAACAAGCAGTCGTTTGAGGAGAAGGACCACCCGCTCTCGCCCATGCAAGAGGAGCCGCCAACCCCCGAACGCGAGCCGCCCAGGAAGTCGTCGAGTGAGCAGGAGAAGGAGGAAGGTGGCGGTGGCGGCGTGCATGCTGGGCTCCGGCAATTCCGCCAGGCCAGGAGAGAGCTGCAAAAGCTGAAGGAGGCGGAGACACGCCAGCGCCACCAGAACACCGGGTCGAACGGATCGGAATCCCCGAACGGCGGCAGCCCGGCGAGCCGTGGACCGCCGCGGCCCCAGGTGCGTTCTCCCTCGCGTGAGCGGAGGCCACCGCCCGTTTCGTACTCGCGACCCCCGAGCACGGAGCCCTGGGCCGGGCCTGGGTCCAATCCCGGCTCGAGGGCCGGCTCGAGGGCCGGGTCGCGGGCCGGATCGCGGCCTCCCTCAAGAAATGACCGGGATAGGAGCGGCTCCGAGACGAGCAACGGCGGGAGGACGCAAAGTCGGCCGCCGCTAAGGCTACGGAAGGGAACTGGTCCTGATGAGTCCCAGCACCCTCCGCAGCATTCCCCATACGGGCCACCGCATCGACTACCGCCTCACGGCCATCCCCAGGGGCCAATGATGAAGTCACCAGGTCTTCCAGGCACAGATGTCAGGAGGCCGCCCATGTTCCAGGGTCAAGGCATGCCGTCGCCCGCGGGACACCCGGAATGGCCTAGCACCCAGGCTCCCGGACTCTCCCCTTACCAGCAACAGCGTGGCACGTTGTCAGGTCAGCCGTCGCCGATATCTCCCATGGGCGACCTCCCATCGCCGTATTCGGCCTCGGGTAGGCATACCCCGAACGGGGGTCCTCCATCTAGACGTCCCTCCCAACCCCCCGCGCCCGGCCCCGATGTAGGCAACAGCACGGTAAGGCTTGACGAAAGCATGAAGCGGGTCGTCAGGAAGAAGGATATCTCCGAGCCAACGTTCGTCTCCAGCACGTCCCGGGTACCGACAGTCAACCTCCCTGAAGAAGGGACGCGTTCGCGAAGCGGCTCGGGCTCGCGGTCCCGCTCGGGAAGCCTCCTCCGGAGCGGCCAAGCGACGGCGTCGACACCGAACCTCCACAGCATGCAACAGAATCAAGCGAACGCGCCGCCGGTGCCGCCGATCAATCCGCGCCGCCGCAATGTGCTGGGTAATTTGATGGGGCGCAAGGATGAGGATGACTCGAACCTCAGCATGCCACAGCTGCCGTACACATCGGAGGGGGCGGAGGAGAACCGGAACAGTGCGTTCTCGGTGAGCGACGAGGACAACCCGCGGGAGAGGCGGAAGCTAAGGAAGGCAACAAGCGAAGTGAACTTCGCTGGCAGGGCGAGGAGCGGGACGCAAAGGCAGAGCCCGCCTTACCACTCTGGAGCTGCGCCTCATGTGACGGATAATGGGATGCCGGGCGGGCTGATCTAGTGGTTCGCGCCCGGATGTTCACTTCTGTGGTTCTACAAACAATTCTTAAGACCTGTGGTCTACTGGTTTTTCTATACAAACTCGGCGATTTGGGAGTCAAAACGGGTAATCTTTTCCTGAAATATGGGACCAAACCAAAGAATTTTCAAAAGTTTCGTGTGAGGTTCTTTCGTTTGCATGGATGGGGTTTGGATAATGGCCGAGCCCGAGGAGGGGTTTATCAAGGCGATATCTGGGAGTTTTTTCTTTGTATGTGAGAGAGGCTTCGGGGATTTCAGGGATTATAGTAACCTTGGCTATGAAGAGAATATTTTTAAAAATGATCGTCTCGGCTTAATTGACTTTTTGGGTCAGAGGAGTCTTGCGAGAGTTTGGACTGTTTCGAGATCTGAGAGGGATCCGAGGGACGTGGTCCTGCCTTGTCTCCCTGGCATCAGTCTTACAGACGGAGTTCCCGATCTAGAGCGATGATGATATGGTCCGTCGGCTCTTCATCTTGACGTTCCCTGGCGGCGTGTTGTGTTGCTGATAGGGTCACCAACGGGACGGCATAGTCCGATCATTTCATACTCTGCCAGCTCTTTCGACTGTCTATCTACTCCTATCCGAAGAGCCACCTCCCCGGGGAAAGATGGCAAGTAGACCGTTACTCTGGGTAACGGGGAAGTGGAGTACTTTCACAAGGTGGTGACGGTGATGGGAATTACCTAGGTTCCCGTGGTCCTGAGATCCGTAGTATTGAAAAGTTTGATGGGCCGTGTCTGCACTCTCGCGCCATGTCTAACTGCATGAACGTAAGCTGGACGCCTAACCTGATATATCAAAGATTCCTCGCATGGACAAGTGTCGGACGTGTTTTCCCTGCATGACCGAGTGGGCGGTCAGCCGCTACTTCAGGAGTATCCAGGACAATAACTTTGCCCTTCGCCTGGAGCGGGGCTTCTCTCCTCCCCCCCCCACCGGTCCTTCAGAAACTGCTTCCCTATCATCTCGGACGAGACCATGGGGGCTCTCGGAGACGATTACATCGTGCAGGTTGCGGGAGCTAGGGAACTTGTGGGTCCAGACAAAATCGAGCTCACAAATGGGACCAGGCTTGTAGTCGATACGATTATCTACTACACCGGGCATAGGAACGACTCTAGCCTTCTGGACCTGTCGGTTGACCCCGGCAGGGAGACGGCTGGCTGGGCGGACCTCCCGGGAGTAAAAGACGCTCAACTGCGGAAGCTTAATTAGAACGTCTTCTCGCTGGATTGCCCCGTTTACCTTTCGTTCATGGGCTGCGGATCCTCCTGGTACCCGTCTTCCAGACCTATGACATAGCCTCCATGCCCGTTGCGCAGGTATGGGCCGGAAGTCACATCTACCACCCATCGAAGAGATGCGGCCCGTGGTGCATGTGCAGGCTGTGCAAGGCATAGCGAGGGGAAGAAGGGTTGTTACTCCTGGCTGGGTGAGCAGGCGAGTGTGGACGGCGTGGCTGTATGAGGCGGCGGGGACGGAAGTGAGTAGGTATCTAGGGTCGGAGCGGGAGTGGATACGGTTGTGGTTGGGGAACCAGAGGGTTTGTTGGGTGTTATCGGGGCATTTTTAGTCCGCATGTTTCGGGCGTTTGAGACGGGGAAGAGGTGGAGGTGGAAGGGGGCGGAGGGGGCAATTTGGAGGGTTAATGGGAGAGTGAGGTGTGCTGCTGCTTAAATGGGGAACTACTGCCAGCGGACGTTCTCAACATGTTTGTCATTCGTGCCTGAGATAGTTTTGCATATATACAGGGGCTGTCCATACCAGCCTGAGCCCAATAACAACTGCTATTCCCCTAAACACAAATACCAGCACAGTCCCAGCCGCCGTTCAACGGGTCACAATCATCAAATGGATCATCTATACACACCCTCCCCTCTTCCTCACACGGGAATCCCGCGAACCCACCGCACATCACCAAGCCCTTGGGCACGCAGATGCCGGTGTCGTCACACGCCATCCCGCAGCCTTCCTTCCGCGGGTCGTCCACGCAGGCGTGGTCCTCCTCGCATTCCAGGGGGCCGTCCTTGCTGTCGCCGCCGCAGGGGGCGTAGCTTGGCGTCGAGCCGCCTTCGTCGTCACCGTCCTCGTCCTCGTCCCCGTCGTCCGTGGGAACAGGGTCGGTGAGGGAGATGGTGGAGGGGGTGGGTGTGGGAACGCAGCGGCCGGCGCAGTTGGTACCTGTGCAAGCTGCGTCGAGGTTGGAGCAGGATTGGGAGGTTGGGCAGGGGGCGATGCGGAAACCGCAGGGGCGGTCGCCTTCTGCAGCGGCGAGGGAGAGGAGTAGGGCAAGGGCCGTTAGGAAGCGCATTTTGTTGGTTGGTTTGTTCTTTTGGAGAGAGGGTGGAGATATTGAGCTCTCGGATGGAGAGTGGATGGACAAGGAAACGGCGTTCTTGGATATAGTAGAGAAACAGCTGCTTTTGTAGGTGACTTAGGGGGATGAGGAGACCTTTGGTTCTGGGGAAGCCGGAAAGGCGTGTTGAAGGTAAGCTGACGTCGCGATGGGCTCAAAGTTGCTCCGGATCAAGGTGTAAGCCTCCGTATCCCCTCGGGTCTACCCCAGATCGTCAAGGGGGATTGCGGAGGGGTATAGATTAATTCAGCAAGACCCCAAATTTGGAAACCGAGAGGCCGGGGTGGGTTTCTTCACTGCGCCCTTGGGACTGGGGCCCCTTGGTTCACTTATATTACAATGGAACCCTCCAGGAAGGGTCTCTTCGCTTCATCCCGTCTCCCTCGTGCCTTTTCCACGAATAGCCCTGGGGGTTTGGGGATGTGTTAGACAAAAGAGGACGACCATTCATTTGGAGAGTGAGTGTGCCAAAAATAGACCGGCTGTCGATCCGGGCTTAATACGACGTCCAGCTGGGGGAGATGGGAGAACCTGGAAGGCGGGCCGGGTAAAAAGCAAGACTGGTCATTCTAATTAAGCTGTCCATGTTGGTGGTTACTGGGTACAACCCGAAAAATACGCCGGATGCGTGAGGACGAGACAGAAGAGCGTGAATAAGGTATGGGGAGAGTCATCTTGTCTCGAACACAAACGCCATGGCGCTGTTATCGGAGGCCATTGGTTGGAGAGCGCGGAGGTGGCTCATAACAGGGTCGTGGAACATGGGTCTGGGCTCAGCTATGCGCCGTGATCGGGTCTGATTATGATGATCACTCGGGATGGCAGTGGATGCTGGGCCAGCTGAACTGGCACCTTCTAGGAGGAACAAGAAAGCCCGTCGCTGCGTTTGCCAAGTCACGCAAAGTGTTGGGTTCGCGACAGGATCGGGAGAGCTGCTGAGTAAGCGAATCCGAAAGTGGGGGCGGGGCAACCTCCAGCTCCTACCACAAGCTTCAACCACGAGTCGAGACGAAGAGAGGAGCTCAAGCCGGTCTGTCTTTCTCTTCCTCAGTGCTACAACGTACTCACAGGTTATATTTATGCTTGAAAACTTCCGGTATATCTCCAATAATGACGCCGGAAGACGTCGAAGCGCTCTTCCAGAAGCAGCTCTCTGCTGAAGGGGAAGCTCTGGTTGGGGAACGAACAGAGCTCCTTCGGGAAGTCGTCGAGACGCTGAAGGGGAAGGGAACTTCAGGGGAGACTGACGCTGAGCTGTACGTCGAGAAGCTTGCGAATGGGAGTCGGGATGGTGAGCACTCGAGCTGTCCCCTATGCTGATGCCGAGCACGATCTGACAGCGAGGCAGCAACATGGAGGGCTTCTTTGGGCGAGTCTGGTGTCCTTGGGTTTGTCCTGGGAGCTATCAAGGATACTGGATCGCCCAAGCCTCTGAAGATACACTCGCTCCGCCTGATTGGAAACTCCGTTGCAGACACAGGTCCGATTGCCGCGGAACGGCCCCACCCGAAAGGAACCGAGCTGACCAGTGTCAGATGCGAACCGTGACAGCGTTGTGCAGACCGAGGGCATACCGGCGCTCATGGGCCTTCTGTCGGAACCAGACTTGCTTCCGTATATCGTCGCAGTTCTGTATAACCTCATGCTTGACTATGGTGAGAACGTGATCTACTCGATGGCTAACGGGATGCTAACGGTATCAAGCCCCCGCCCAACTGCAGGCCTCCAACTCCAAGCTCAGCGCCCGTCTCGTGGATGTAATCTCGAGCCCTGACGTCAGCGCGTTCCAGGGTCAGCTGAGCCTCATATGCAAGCTCCTCAACCTCATCATATCCCAAGGTCCGACGCATTGCTCCACCCCAAAACGGTCACGCCAGTACTGACAGACTCCGCAGAACCAGAACCCACAAACGCAAACCCTGACACACCACTGACCCTCCTTAAACTCACCCAGAACCCCGCCATTGCCGAGGACACAGAAGATGTCCTCTCCCTCGTCTCCACTTCTACAGAATACCTCTCTCACGCTGCCCTCCAAACCCCCTTCATCACCTCCGGCGGCGTCCCAACCTTCCTCTCCGTCTTCGAGACCCTGCAGGGCCGGTCCTACGACCCGGAGAACCTCGAGGAGGCGGAGCTCGCGAACCAAGTTACCGTTCTAAGGAAAGTGCTTGTGAACGCTATTGCAGACATTACGGACAATGCGGCGTTCGCGAAGGAGCATCCGATTGGGAGTGGTGTGTTTGAGAAGATAAGGGGGTGGTTGGACTTTGCGAATGGGTCGCTTCAGGCGGCGGCGTGTTTGTCGTTGGGGAACCTCTCCCGCTCGGACGAGGCAAGCGTGGCGCTGGTGAACGAGCATGGGATTCACGTGCCGCTCATCACGGCGCTCTCCAGCACAGATGACACTCTCCTCCTGCACTCCGCCCTCTCCTTCCTCAAGAACCTGTCCATCCCCCCACAGAACAGGACCATCCTCGGGCCCCTTCTCCTAGGGCCGGAGGTCCTCCCCCGGATTTGGGGCCTTGAGACCCTCCCACAGGTGCAGCTCGCTTCCGCGTCGCTAGCGCGCCTCCTCGCCGTCGGGAACCTTGAGAACGTGAGGACGCTGGTTGCAGTGGGCGAGGAGGGAAGGACGGAGCTTCAGAACGTGATCTCGTTGTTCGAGAGGGCCGACGATCCTGCCAAGATGGAGGCTGCGAGGGCAGTGATGGCCGTTCTGAGGACGCTTGCGACATCTGAGTCGGGGGTTGACCTGGAGGGTTTCTATGGGAGACATGAGGGCGTGAAGGACGCGCTTTCGCATCTGGTGACGCAGCAGCGCTTCCCGCCGCTTCGGTCAGAGACCTTCTTCGTGCTGGGGCTGGTGGTGTCCCGCTCGGAACCTGCCATCCCCATGGTTCTGTCACTCCTCTCCTCGAGGGAGGTCCTGGAGGTCTTTAGGGGTGCGATACTAGGGTCATTGCCTGAGCCGGTGGAGGAGGAGAACCCGCTGGCAGTCTCGGAGCCAAAGGATCCAAAGGGGAAGGAGGGAGCTGTCAGGGCGGACCGGGAGAATGCTCTTGTGGTTGTGTCGAGGCTGCTGGGTTCACTCAAGGACGGGGAGGAAGGGCAGAAGGAGGAGTTGGAGGGGTTACTAAAGGATGGGGGTGTTGCGGCCAACGATGCATGATTGGACTCTGAGCAGGAGCATCTAGCGAATCCTGGATATATAGAGAAATATCGGGGACACACATTTCGCGGCCCAAGGCATTAGTATAGAACAAAATATCTCCGTACCATACGGGCAATTCTGGGCAAACAGCTCTCATACTCTCCCGTCATACGTAGTTCAATGCATTTATTCGTGGCTTCGCCGTCGGCATCGTCATGCTACCATCACCGGACATGCCCCATTCCCCCTCCGTCGTGGTTTCTCCGCCCGTCATCTCTCGCAAAAGAGCCCTTTTTATTGTGATTTTTCCGTAGTGCCTCAATACCAAGGGTTCCTGAGCAGGGGTAGCGTAAAACAACACATACACGCCGATAGAGACCATCTTTTTGTCCATGCCCATGCAGACCACACGAGGGATAACCACGCCATTGAAAAAAAACCGTAAAAAAATACCGAGTTTCCTTCCGAAATACTCTTTCTCCCCCGTACTCCTCCCCGCACAGTTTCCCTTCCACCCCTCTATTTCCTGAGACCTCGCGTTTATTTCTTGGCAGTCTCGGCCTCGGCCTTCTCCCTGGCCCTCTTCTCCCTCTTGCCCTGGTGGCGCTGGTTGGCCCAGGCGTCGCGGAGCGCCCTGTAGGCGCCGCCCTCGATGGGCTTGGGCATGTCGCCGACGGCGACCTCGTCGACGGACTTGGGGGCGGGGAGGGGGAAGCTGGCGCCGAGGTCCCGGGTGGTCGGGGTCTTGGCGAGGTCGGAGGCCTTAGTCTCGCCCTGCTTGGGGGCGTTGGAGCGGCGGGGGAGGACGATGAGGCGGCTCTGGTAGTCCTTGAGGCGGGCGACGTTGACGGCGATGGACTCCTCGCTGAGGTTCTGGCGGCGGTGGTCGACGGCGATGCCGATCGTGGGGGCGTACTTGCGGGGGATGCCAGCGGCCTAGGGAAGCGTTAGTTTGTGCTCTCGCTATGCTCATCCTTGCAACACGTGTGACCGCGTCTCTGGAGGGGGAAATTCTCACCTTCAGCTCCTCGATGGTGAAGCCGCGGCCCTCACGGACGCGGCGGTTGTGCTTGATGGTAGGGCATCGCACGACGGGACGGAGCTTGTCGACGGGGCGGGGGGCGACGGCGGCGGCCTTGGCCCTGCGGGCTTCCCTGCGCCTGGACTTCGAGCCGGGCTACACACGCACGATGTCAGACAAACACAATTCCCAAAAACCGCCCTCAGTCCAGTCTCGTAGGCGAGAGGATTCATTCGGGTTCGAGAATTTCGTACCTGGTCGAAGTGGGTGCGGACCCGACGCTGCCAGTCCTTTCGGAGATCTATCCTCGTGTGTCAGTTCGTTGTCTCTCAAAAAAATCAAAACTATGGCGGGATGGGAAGAATCCTTACGGTTGCTGATGAGCTTCTGGTTGTGCCTGATCGTCTGCAGGAGGAATCAATGATTAGTCTTCGTCGTTCCCAATTGTAGGCGAGGGGAATGTGGTCGTCTTTTCGTACCATTTTGGCGGTTCGCGATCAATCACTCGAAAGGGTGCTGTGGTGATGATACCGGGGCGAGGTCGAGAAATTCGGAAGGTGAGATTTGAGGTTGGTCCCCCATGCAAAATCTTTGGTGGGCACAAAAAACCCTATGGGTACGTACCTCTTTCCCTCCCTCCCCTCGGCGGTTTTGAAGTGGGGTGGATTGAGCGCCCTGACCCGGCACGTGACACTCCTTGAAGATCAGGCGAGGTCTCCGCAGCTGGTTCACCCGATATGTCGCCGAGACGCGGATGAGCTTGGCAGAGCAGCGGAACATCTCGCTACTCTGACCCGCAGCTAAAATCTCATGACCCTCCGCGGCCGCGGAACCACCACTATCACGACAGCCCCCTGAAGCGGCAACTACAGCAAAACCTCCTCCGACATGCCCGCATTTCGGATCCTCTCGCGCGGGGCCGTCCGGAGGATGTCCTCGCGGACGACTCCCCGGAGCGCGACCGACGCAACGCGCTTCACGTCGACGACGCCGCAGCCCAAGTCCAAGACGTCGGCACCCACGGGGAAGGGCGCGCCAGCGGGCGAGACACTCGAGCAGCGGGTACAGAGGCTGAGGGCTGCGCACCTGGCGGCGAGGAGCGCGCCGCTGAGCACGGCGGACAAGGTGGCCGAGACGGGGCGGAAGGTGTTTGACGCCCTGCACAAGATCACGCTCTTCGGGCTGATCGGCTTTACTGGTTCGTTTTCCTCGATTCCCCCCATTCCTTCTTGTTATACCTCTTCCGGAACTTCCTATGCGCTCTTCTCGGCTCTGCTCGCTAACTACTAGATAACAGTGGTTGCGGGAGTATTTAGCGTCTACGCGGTAATAGACATGGTTAAGTTCAACCGCAAGCGTCGCGAGGAGTTCATGGAGGCGCAAAGGAGGATCGAGTCCGACGCCTTCCAGTCCGCGCGGCTGGCGTTCATCAACGGCACAGCTACCGACGAGCAGGCCCGCCTCGTGGAGGAGGCCATTCAGGAGGCCGAGCGCACGGGCAACAAGCTGCCCCCACTCCTGTCCGCGCCTGGTGGCACCGAGGCAGACAAGTCGACGGTTGCCAAGGACGCCTCTCTATGGGAGAAGGTGGACGCCCAGGTGAAGGCGGAGGGTGGGAGCGTGCAGACGCAGGGGGTGTTGGAGAAGGAGAGGGAGAACCAGAGGAGAGGGGGCCCACTGGATAAGTTGGGGCTTGAGGCGGAGGGAAAAGCGGAGGGGTCTGGGAAGAGGTGGTGGTGGCCCTGGTAATATCGCTCAGAGAGCCCGAATTCGAAGATTTTGGGAAGAGAATGGGAGGTTTCAACGAGAACCAAGTCCTCTCTGATGACACTGATTCGTCATACTCGAGAAGGGTATGAGCTGTACCATATATCTGGCATTGTATGTAGACTGGCTATCATTAGACGGCGTCCGGCATGTACATACCATTCAAACTACCCACCCGACTTTTACGGATCAGGCTACGCGTCTCGGCAGAGTCGAACATTGTCATGCGGTAATCACGACAATGATGTTTCCAGATCTCAAAAGATGTTCTCATTTACCAGATCAGAAATAGGGCAACCAAACGCCAAAACTTTGCCCTTTTTACAAAGAAGCCCTTCGTTTCATGCCCTTAACCCCTCCATAAATCCCTTTTTAACCCCCTTTTCAACCCATTCACCCCACAGTAAGCACATGCAAACCACGAACTATGCCAAGTTCGCTGTTCGAACACTTCCCCTCCTATATTTAAGTGCTCTCGCTTATTTACGCCCCGTTCTTCCCAGCATTGGCCTCGCGCCTGGCGCGCACCGCCTCGGCGAGGTTCTCCAGCGTCTTGACGGTGGTGTCCCAGTTGATGCACGCGTCGGTAATGCTGACGCCCTTCTTAAGGCCGGAGGGCCCCTCGGGGGGAACCTTCTGGTTGCCCTCGTTGATGTTAGACTCGATCATGACGCCGACGATGGCGGTCTCGCCCTCGCGGAGCTGGTCGGCGATGGTGGCGGCCACCTTGGGCTGGTTGCGGTGGTCCTTGTTGGAGTTGCCTGGAATGGCGTTAGTCTGCATGCACTCTTATATCCAACTGGATTTCTGTTGGAAGGAAGTTTGGGGGGAAACACACCGTGAGAGCAGTCGATCATGATGGCCGACTTCTGCCCCTTCTTGAGCAGCGCCTCCTTGGCGGCCTGCACGCTCTCCTTGTCGTAGTTCGTCCCCTTGCTCCCGCCCCGTAGGATTACGAACCCGTGCTCGTTCCCCTTGGTGCGCGTAATCGCCGCGAGGCCCTGCTTCGTGACACCCATAAAGTGGTGCTTCGACGCCGCCGAACCAATAGCGTCAATGGCGACCCCCAAGTTCCCGTCCGTCCCGTTCTTGAAGCCTACGGGGAACGACAGGCCAGAAGCCAGCTCCCTGTGCAGCTGCGACTCCGTGGTCCGCGCGCCGATCGCTCCAACAGAGATGAAGTCGGCGAGGAACTGCGGCGAGATAGTATCCAGCATCTCGGAGGCAATGGGCATGCCCGTGGAGGTCAGGTCCTTGAACAGCTGGCGCGAGACGCGAAGACCCTTGTTGATCTTGAAGGTCTGGTCAATGTCGGGGTCGTTGACGAGACCCTTCCAGCCGACGGTGGTGCGCGGCTTCTCGAGGTAGGCGCGCATGACGATGTGCAGGTCGGCGCTGAGGCGCGCGGCGAGCTCCTTGAGGGAGGCACAGTACTCGATGGCGGTGGCCGGGTCATGAATGGAGCAAGGCCCGACGATGACGAGGAGGCGGTCGGAGACGCCGGTGATGATATCGGCTGCTGCGTGACGGCCGGCGACGACGGTGGAGAGGGACTCAGGGGTCATGGGGATCTCGGAGGCGAGGAGGGCCGGAGGGATGAGGGGGTCCTGGCCGAGGACTCGAGTCGGCGTTAGCATAGAGGAGGGATGCGCGGCTCCGCAGTAGTACGCTGCGAGGGGTCGAGGGCCATGATGGGACACTTGGGTAGCACATAGGCTACGGAAGCGTGGGAGATATCGGGGGAGTGCTCGGAGCATCTTGACGGGTTGGGGAGCAAGGAGACAGTAGGGAAGAAGAGGGAGTGAATGGGCGAGGCCCCGTAAGGTGATAAGCAGAGGTCGTTTACTCACCGCGGGTATCATCCGCCTCCATCGGCGAGAACTCGACACCAGGCATTGCGGTTGTGGGTGGGAAAAAAGATTATAACGGCGGGGTTGTCGTTGGGAAGCTGGAATGTCTCACAAGGAGGGCGGGGCAGCTTTGATCCTTCTCGTAAGGGGTATACGATGCAACGGGAAAAGAAGAATTGGAATGGAAAACGGGTATTCGAAATCGAGCTGCCCGGGGAAGGTTGGAGGGAATGCCACGAGAAATATAAGAAGCTTTGATGTGAGTCAATGGGGTTGCTATGGCGGTCCACACTGAGGAAAGAACGAGCCCAAAGAAAAAAACCGGGTCGATCAATTTGCAAGGAGGGAGAGTGAACAAAAAAAAGTTTAAACGACCGGCGTTCGGAGGGCGTGCATGGCTTGTACCTCCCTCAGCGCACCTGGGCGAAGCGGTACCAACGGCGGTGACGATCGCGGCCATTCGCTTCAACGAGTCGAGTCCTGCACTTGGGACTCGTCCACGTAGGATGAGGGGACGGGGACGGGCAGGTCCAGGAAGAGCTTGGCTCCAAATGTACGGGCATCTGATCCCGTCTTCTTGCATCCTTAGGTCTTGCTAGCCTACATGTACTTTCTTGCTTTTGATGCATTGAGGTCTAATATCAAAGTGCTCGACGATTGAATATATGTTGCTTCGAAATATATCCGTCCGGTTGTCGACCGGGTCATTCATTCCGCCCTGCACTTTCAAGGGCACAAAATGGCGGGGTAAAAAAAAACATGCCACTCGAACACTGGAAATGCCCCGCGCTCACCGCTTCCAGACACTCATCAGCATGCTGACCTCTCCCACGACGCCATTGGCAACGTGGTCGCCGCGATGAACTGCACGCTAGCCGGCACCCTCCGAATTGGCCCGAGGCAAACGAGAACAACATCCCGGCCAAACGGCGGGAGCGGGCGGACGATGGGGTGCAGAAGTGGCGACGGGGTCACAAGCGTGGATATAATTTTTTTTATTTTCTGTGCCCAATCCGCTAAGCCGGAATGATAATTGGGGCTTCCGATTTGAGAATGGGTTGGCTCGGGAGTTGGTACGCTTTGGTGCGTCTCGCTGGCCAATGAGCGAGGGGTGAAAGGCTCCGTTTGGGGAGTCCCTCGGCGATGAGGCTTTCATGTGTTTCGTTGCTTTGAGATAGCACTACATCGTGCTTCGTTGGGTAGGACCCGTTGCGGTCTTGGGGAACGTTTTATGGCTGTTACATTAGGGCGGTGTTGCATGAGTTTAACTGGCCCTGGATTTATTCTGCAGGCTATGCAGGGCCCTCGATAAATCTGGGAGGACGGACGCCTGCGGTGCTCGTGAACACATGCATGATGTTGAGCCATCATCGAATGCATCCAACTTTGATGGCCCCTCAGCACCCAGGAGCCACGTGATTTGGCAGTTTTGTGACAACAGTTCTCCAAGACTTCTTCTAATCCATCACCTAGCTCACCGAGTCTCGACAGGACTTCTATGGTTGAAGGCCACCAAGAGGTGACCGGACTCGGTCTCTTATACTAGACCAGCGACCTTCACCACCTCGGGTTCCCAGAATTCCCGGGGCTTCCCGCGATGATCTCGGGTCATCGAAAGATTTTGAGGAGATCAGTGCGCGTGTCACCCACACGAGGCTTCTTGTCTAGGAAAGAGTGGCGATCTCGGGCCCTTGGATGAAGCATTTCTGAAACTGGGTCTTTGTGGGTTCGTATCCATTGACATTCAGTTTGTTTGTTGTTTTTTTTTTTCCCTTTCTTTCGGCATACGAGCAGAGGAGCTACTCTTGGGAGTTGTACTTGGCCCAATCAATTTCTTGAGCCGGGAACGCCAAGACAGGCTTGTTTGAAGATTGAGGTGTCGCAGGTGTTGTTGAGGTTGCTTCAAGGGTCTTTGATGTAAGGGGACCAGAGGGTCGGGACCTGGAAGGTTGTGGCCGGCGCATCGGGCCTTGCACCCAGGCCGGCATTCCCCCATCCATGATTTTTATCCCCTTCGGTGCTTACTAGGCATCATCTTTCAGTCCGGGGCGTTGGGCGATTTATTGTATGTGTTGTGTCCAGTCGCCCTCCCCAGGGCGTCATTACCTATACGCTTGATCCGAAGCTCAACACGAGAGACTGAGGTTTTCTTCAACAGCCCGCTACCGGCCTCGCCGAATCCCCTGTGCCTGTCCGACGGTAATCATCAATGGATATTCCCTGGGCCCTTGTCGTTCTCGCACCTTCTCCTGGTTCTCCTCTGTGGATCCGTCACTCCGTCCTTGTTTGTGATCAGGCAACACGACCATCCGGAGCCTTCCAGCGAATCAGCACCCCCGAACCCACCTCCGCCCTTCCCCCGCCTTCCCAGCCTTCAGCGCCCGCCTGCTTCTTATTATCCGGGACACGACTCACTGTTCACAAAGCGAAAAAGAAACTCCTTTGAATGCAGAGCTAGTTTTTGTCTTACACTCCCCTTTCTTAATAGCCAGGAACACCCAGAAACTCAATTCCGCCTTCCCCTCCCGCGCCGGTTCCTGCCAGGGTTCCTGGAGCACCATCCCGCCGATTTCCGACTCCACTAGTCAGCACCAGTGAACGCTCAGCCGGAAACCCAATTGCCCCAGAACTACCCACGATCGACGAGGGGTTCTTTTCCCGCCCTGGACCTTGGGAGCTTGGAGAACGTCATCTTCCCCAGTCTTTCGTGACGCTCCAGGGTCACAGCCTGCCAACTCTACTCTCGAGATCTGCACTGGTAGTGGAAACACGAGCTGTGTGGTCTTTATCCGGCACTGGCAAGGAAGTCAGCTACCTACCTTGGTGGTCCCGCCCTTCGACGAGTGCGCAATCGGATCAGCGTCCCGCCGTGCGTCATAGGCCCCGGCTGACACTTGCGCCCTCGGAGAACCAACCTCTTCTCCTCCTCCCCTCCCACACACGACACACCCCTTCCCTCCATCCAACACTTTCACAGCATCAGATAATTATCATTATTTTGCATCACTTGTGGCCTTTTTGTTCGAATTGGCGAAAGGATTGGGAGACGCAATGCAGGCGCCGACCGTGTGCGAACTCAACCCCTCGCGGAGGAGACCGCGCGATGAGATGGAGGACCCGGACCTGGCTACCTACGGCGCCTCCAGCTTCGGCGAGCACAGAAATGCATGTCCCCTCTATTTCTATACTTACCCCAATCTAGGACCATGAATTAACACGCCAGCCTGCAGAAACGGATCATGTCCGGCACTTCCAGCTCGAAACAGTTCTCCTCCTTCCCTCCCTCCGACCTCGCCGAGCCCCTCAACCCTCCGCATGCCGCCGGCCACTCCCACATCCCACCCGACGGGCCGTCACGGCAACCAGAGCATCATGCCTGCGAAGACACGAGCATGGATATGGACATGACGCAGGCACCCGAACCCGAGAACGGCGCCCCCTCGCCGGCCCCGCCGGCCGGCCGCATCCCGACGCCCATCCAGCCTAGCTTTATGACGCAGGTCCGGGGCAACTCGTGGGCCGATAACCCGGACACGGCGGTGCAACGCCCCAACGGCGTCAACAACATGGGCCACCAGCCCACGCCCTTCGTGCCCCCACCTGACCAGTCGATACCGCGCACGGTGGGGGCCGACGAGTGGAACGCCGTCCGGAACAGGAGGCTTCCCTCACCCATTAGCGAGGGTGAGGATGCGCATGCTCCGGCTACCTCGCCTGGAATGGTCCTCGACGGGTCGGCCACGAACCTCGCACACCGGCTCGCGTCCCAGGCGTCCATCACCACACCGGGCGAACAGAGAGGAGACCCCATGAATGAGACGCACCAGCAAGAGGCAGAGCGGCCCATAGGAGAGGCGGGGCCGACCACGCCATCGCCGGGGAGGAAGGGCCACACACGGTCCAGGCACACGATAGATTCGTGGACGTGGCAGCCGGGGATGAAGAAGACATTCAGCATGGGCTACCGGACGGACTGCGAGAAGTGCCGAATGAAGGTTCCCGGCCATTTCAACCACATCATCATTTCGTAGGAAGGGGGAATGTGTCTGATTGAGGACCGGGAGGTGGTGAGGGGGTGCCTTAGGTAGGAACCCGGAAGGCGGAGGCGGAACAGGGCGGATTGCTAGTGAGCGTCTGTCTGTTGAGGGCACACACAGGACAAGACTGAGATGGGACGATCCTTTTTTCCCTTTGTTTTTTTTTGAGAAGCGAGACAGCGGAGGTATGCATTCCTTTGGAGAGTTCTGTTTGTTTCCATTGGCGTTGGGGGATGGGCATGGGTTTTGATATGGGTGGATTATACCCTTACGTAGACGAGACTACTCGAGCGACACGGTTTCTTTTGTTGGTAGGCTTGGCCCTGCTATGGTTCGATATCGGTGTATCGATAGGAGCACGATGAATCTCATAAACACTGATTCAACAACACACCTCAGAGACGACTGCATAAGGAGCAAGATTGTCAAGAGCCTGTTGTCTACGTCCTGATTATAAAACCGAGAGAATTGAATACGTCCGAGCCACGGACAACAAAACGCCTGGGCACCAAGTTGCCCTCCAGAACGCCATATCAAAGCAATCATCACACCTCTCATCTCCCTTGACCAAGGGGGCTATACCCCCCACCTCCGCCCCCTCGAGAAAACAACCCCCTAATCCCCCCAGCTCCCCCTCCCCCAAGTCCAACCCCAGCGCGCGCCTCCCTC
>JAMBUN010000050.1:0-11376 GCA_030271035.1 Microascus cirrosus
CGAAGAAGAAGCAGGGTAAGGGCGGGAGGAAGAAGGGGGGGAAGAAGGGGGGTGGGGAGAGGATGGATGTTGATAGGGAGGAAGGAGTTGTGGAGATGGAGGGGGTGGAGGGGAAGGGCGCGTTGGTAAACCATGAGCCGCTTACGAGGATCATGGTGATAGAGTGGAATCCGAATGTGGAGTGCGGGTGCTGGGCGGCTGTGGCTGCTGCATCGGGCATCGTGCGCGTCATGGATCTGGGCGAGGAGCCCGAGCCTGAGGCTGACAGGTGATTCTATCTACGGCGGAATTCTGCGATGTATATATTATTCACTTTATCTCTGTGTACGAGTACTGTATTATGATATAAATAATCTATTACGCAAAGTTTAGAGCGCAGGGGATGATCAGTAAGGGCCAAGGATCTTAGGATACCCAGAGAGGGTTGGCCGTCAAGGGCACTGCGAGCCCATAACTGTGTGGTGGTGATCAAAGGCTCGCGACATGGCGTATAGATGCGTCCCCGCCGCCATGACGACGCAAATATGGAAGAGCTGGTGCGAGCTCCCCCAGATATCAAACTTTCCGGGGAGGGCCCTCTCCGGCCAGCGGGCCTAGATATTGTTAGTTTGGGGCGCACTAACAGGGCCACGATGGGATGGTGAGTAGATGGGACATACCGCGTAGAGGAAGGCTCCAAAGATGTAGATCAGGCCCTGGAGGGTGACCAGACTGAGGCTCATACGCTCTTCCATAGCCTCGAAGCCGTGGGTCTGGAGTCCCTGGACCATGGGCACCACGCCCGATGCGCCCAAGCCCACGAACATGGCGGCGCGGTAGGGTCTCCACACAGGGGTTCGGAACTGATCAATCCAGGACACAAGACCGCATCCGACGCCGAGTATGCAGATCTATGCACAGTAAGCCTCTCATCTCACCTCACAATCTTAAACACCAGATAACCCACAAGGCCAAGGTAGAACGTCATCAGCTCGGGCGAGCAGAAGAACCCGTAATAAAGCGCCGGCACATAACTCCCCACAATTAAAAACACAATCCCCGAATAATCGAGCTTATTCCCCCACCTGGACACCCCCTCCGAGTGGCTCAGCACAGCGTGGTACGTTGCGCTCATCCCAAGACACAGCACCGCGCCTCCAAAGAAGCACGCAAACACAAGTACGTCAGAGCTCGAGGCGGAGGCGTAGCGCGGGGCGACGACAGAGTAGGAGAAGGCGGCGCAAGAGAGGAAGGCGGCGGCGCCGAGGAGGTGCGAGTAGATGTTGACCGTCTCGTTGTGCAGGTAGCCCAGGGAGGAGAAGCAGTCGGCGAACGAGGCGGTGGAGCGGCGGTAGCCTGAGAGGATGTAGGCATTGTCGCGACGCCATGAAGGCAGGTCGTCCCAAAGGAGGAGGGCGTCGGTCACCTCGGACTCGAGCTGCCGGAATGTCTCGGCCGCGGAAGAGCGCCGGCGGTGCCGGACGGTAGCCGAGGAGCTCATAGAGAGGAAAGCGCAGGAGGGGTAATAAATAAAGTCTACTCTCTATATTCCATAGTTATATTGGAAGGGTATTTACAAGGGAATGAGAAGGGAGGGTGAGAGTGAGGGTGTTGCTCGTTTGGCCGAGCTTCGGACGTGAGGTTCATGTGAAAGTTGTTGAGTCGCGGGTTTTTGGGTGGGGCCAGTGGACACTAAAGAAGGCTAAATGGGTTTTGATGGGGGACCCTGGACCCGCCTGTCAAGCGCATCCATGATTAAAAAGAATATCGCAGGGTAGATCGTAAATCGCCTCACATTCGCCTTGCTATAACGCTGGTAAACGACAAAACTATGCATATTCTCGTGGTCCGTGAACGTAAATGTCTCCAGAACAATAGGGGAAAGAGAGACGTGGGGTTGGGCAAGGCCGGATGGCCCGGGAGATCTATGCCGCGACAGTCGCACACTCGCTCAAAATGCACCCGCCTATTTCTTCCCGCTCTTCTTGATGCCTTGGTTTCCGGTGTTGAGAGGCCCTTTCTTTCCCTTTGCCGAGGCGGCCAACTCCTTGCGAGCCTTCTCCTCTAGAAGTGCGTGTCAGTACCTGTGTGTTCGTCGTAACGGTGACCTCGGGGTCCATTGAGAAAGCATACCGGCCCTCTTCTTCTCCTGGAACGCCAGGTCGTCTTCGTCGAGCTCCTTCGCGGCCTTCTTCGCGGCCTTGAGGGGTTTGGCCTTGCCGCCTGTCGTATCAGATGTTAGCGGGAGCCGCTGAGGGGTAGACTGTGAAGTTTGGGACAGGGGGCATTACCCTCACGCCCTTGGCCACCCATTTTCTTGGTATTCGTCGATTAGAGGAGTTGAGAGTAGATTATCTTCGGGCAGACTAGCGAAATGCGCGTTGGTTGGAAAAGGGAGGCTTGAAGGAACTGCTGGCGAAAGTTTTGACAAGGCAATTGCCCCGCCTCCCCCGGTGCCAATACTAACCTTGAGTTCTGTATGGCTATATCCGGTATATTTCTGTAAAAGACTTCGACCGCACCACCAACCAGCTGAAACACGGCTCCCACACCTGCCGGCAATTGAGACACTTCGGGCGCATAGTGGCACCTGCCGAAGATTTTCCACCGCAAATCAGGCATCATCCCATCTCAAGGCTCCTGCCACCGACCTGATTCCATCCCAACAGAGCTCCGGCATCACAACACTCCCAGCTCAACGTCTTTCTACCGCTTTTTGACGCCCAGCTTCGCGATTCCTCGAATTGCCGGTTTACCTTCCCAAGTCATATCGTGACTGCCTACCCGACACCTACTATGACCCCTTGAATCTGAGCGATCCGGTTCGCATCAATTCCTGCTGACTTCGTTTGCTGAGGATTAATGGGCTAACCTATCTTGGCTCTTACTGGTTAAAAGACCCGAGGCTTGTCCTCCCGGACCGCATCTACCTCTAAACCCCCTTCGCTATCCTTCGACAGGATGGTGTCATCACAGAGCTCCGACGAGGGCGAGATTATCGAAAGTGTGGAGGACCTCAAGACAACTACACTGCGTGCATCTGGAAGAAACGGTGTTGACCGCCAAGACAGACCCCGATCGCCACTTAAATCTCCGGGGTACGATCGAGCCTACAGCCGCTCCCCGCGCGGGCACAAGCGTCCCCGAGACGATCGTGACTACCGTGACCAGAATGGCCCTCGAGGGGGTGACCCGCGCCGCTTCCGCGTCCACTACGAGGAAGGCCGTGGTGGGAATCGCCGGGGCCGCGGCGTCTACCATGATCTAGACCGACCGACACCAAACGGCAGATACCGAGGCGCCGACCGAGATCGCGACAGGAGTCGAGACCGCTTCTCGGACCGGTCGGACCGCGGGAAGAACGGTTACCCCGAGAAGCGCCAGCGGACCCGTTCCCGCTCTCCGTACCGCCGCGACGCACGCCGTGAGGATCGATATAGGAGAGATGACCGGCACTTCGACCGCCGCGGGGGCTCTCCTGGAACTGTCATGTATGATGATCACCTTGGCCGGGACTCCCGTACGGACACCGCGTCCAGGCGAGCCGGTCAAGAGGAGGCTCCCCGTTTCCCGAGAAATGATGCTAAACCTGATAAAGGGTCTGCGGATGAGAGGCAGCAGTCTCAAAAGGACGATACATCCGGACCTAACCCGTACGTAACCCTTGATTTTGCCCCTTTCTGAAGTCAGCCCGTTTCATATCTAACAGACTCCCTAGATCAACGGACGAAGATCCAAAAACCGAAAGCTTCGAGGAGCCACCACCTCGAGACGAGGAGGCAGAGATAGAACGACGGCGGAAACGCCGAGAGGCTATCCTTGCCAAGTCCAGCTCGGCTACGCCACTCCTCGTCCACGCTGTTCATACCGCTGATAGGTCACTCGGGACATCGCCGGTCGAATCACCCCAGAGCAACGCCACCCAGGGAGATGTATCCACTCCTCAGCCGGGTAAAGGGGCTCCTATGCACAAGGAGAGTAGAGCTAACTCCTCAGATGTCGCGTCCCCTGCATCGAACGGGGATTCTGAAGACCAGCACATTGGAGGTATGGCCATTGCAAACGACCAGGACCTCATCAACACGCATGGCAAAGCCGCCAGCGACGAGGATGGCCCGTCCGCAGCGGACTACGACCCGACTGTTGACATGAAGGAGGACGGGCTGAAGGATGAGAGACGTCACGGACACGTGGGCCTGCACGGCGAATGGGGGGCACCTCCCATGGGTGAGGCGCTAACTGGGGGTCCTCCGAGTCCTCCACGAGAGAAAGCGTCGGGCGGCGGAGACGACGATGACGACTTCGATATGTTTGCCGACGATTTCGATGTCGATGAATACGCGGCTGCCAAGGAGAGTAAAGCAGGCGGTAAGAAGGACACTGATGCTGATATTTCGGGGGCACCTGGAGGTCTCCTCGAAGACACTGATAGCGACGGCTACTACAAGCTGCGTATCGGTGAGGTTCTGAACGGCCGGTACCAGGTCCAGACGACACTCGGCAAGGGTATGTTTTCTGGCGTCGTTCGGGCCGTAGACATTACGGACAACAAGCTAGTAGCGATCAAGATCATGCGGAACAACGACGCTCTGAGGAAGGGCGGGTTCACGGAAATCGCCATCCTGCAGAAGATTAATGAGTCCGACCCCGAAGGCCGCAAGCACATCGTCAAGTTCTGGCGCCACTTCGACCACAAGGGTCATTTGTGCATGGTGTTTGAGAATCTTAGCCTGAACCTGCGAGAGGTTCTCAAGAAGTTTGGGAACAACGTCGGCATCAATCTCAATGCAACGAGGGCCTACGCCCACCAGATCTTCATTGCCCTGGCACACATGCGGAAGGCTGGTATTGTCCATGCGGATCTGAAGCCGGACAACATTCTGGTATGTGTATCCATTCCTGCACGTCTCTGTTCCTTACTAACGAATCTTCAGGTCAATGAGAACCGCAATACGCTCAAGATATGTGACCTGGGAACTGCCATCGATCGGCAGGATGCGGCGACAGCCCACAACGAGATCACGCCCTATCTTGTCAGCAGGTTCTACCGCGCGCCGGAGATCATGCTAGGAATGCCGTACGACTACGCCATCGACATGTGGTCGATCGGGTGCACGCTCTACGAGCTCTATACCGGCAAGATCCTGTTCACCGGGGACAGCAACAACCAGATGCTCAAGTCGATCATGGAGATCAGGGGTAAAATGCCGCCGAAGACCTACAGGAGGGGGGAGCTGGCGGGGATGCACTTTGACGAAAAGGGCAATTTTGTTTCCGTTGAGCGCGACAAGGTACTTGGAAAGGTATGTGCACTATTTTTGTTTCCTTCCTGTGGTTATTTTTTATCTCCTATCCCGTTTTTTCGTCACCCCGCACGTCCTGGTCGATCCTGAAACGTTTGGGGGCTGCAAACTGTTGGTTGCTATTTTGCGCTAGTGGATCGGGATCTCTTGTTTCCGGGGCTCGGGTGCTGTAAGCGCCGGCCCATGGATCGGGCCTGCATCGGAATCTCCACGGCCCAAGCGGGACCCTGCGGCCATGCGGTGGCCGGTACGCGCCCGGATCCCACGCCGCCGCATGCAACGCCGGCGGCTGGCATGCGGGTCCCCATGATCCTCGGGGCCTGGCCAACCGTTTGGATCGGATGCAACCGTTGCAGGCTGCGGGCGTCCTTGTCAACCCCATACTTTCGAGACCACTGTCTGGAACTAGTGTTGCAAGGCCGCCATCGCGGGGCGCGTGGCTGGTTCACACCCTTACATTCCTTTAAGACCACTCAACCACACCCGCATCGATACTTGGAGCATTGGTACTAACGGTTGGTAGACCACGGTCAAGACGCTCGCGGTGATCAAGCCGACTCGCGACCTCCGCACACGCCTGACGGGGGCGTCGGCGGGGATGGACGACACGGAGACGAAGGATCTCAACCTCTTCGTCGACCTGCTGGAGCAGTGCCTTGCGCTGAACCCTGATAAGCGGATCAAGCCCACAGAGGCGCTGAAACACCCGTTCTTTACGAGCCGGGTTCCGGTGAGGGGGTAGAGTGGGGTAGTATGGGAACATCTGGGGTGATTGGTGTGTGGTGGGTTTCAGCAATCTTGAATATCTTTTACGTGGTGCGTCTGAGGTCTCTGGGGGCGGACAAGGATAGACTTGGCCAGCCTTGCGTTGATTTTCGGGCTCGTGCCAGGGATAGGAAGGATCAGAATCTATCAATAGATTGGTTTAGACGTGAAGTTCTAGAGGTGTCTATCAGTGTCTTCCATCCATGTTGGGCGTCTGGATGCATCACCGAGCGAAGTTCCAGTCATATCTGCTCAGACGGGTGCATCCCGTCAACACCCCACCGGACCTGCGTCAAGTATCTGCCACCTCGGCCCCACGCCACGCTAACTAGAGGCGAAGCCTTACAAGACACTTTCCCACGGTCCTCTTCGCCGCGAACCCCGTGTTTTATGGGAGGCACGGAGTCCGAGGCCCGGGGAGGTGCGTACCCGTATCGGACTTGTGGGGGAGGGCGGGAGGGCGCAGTTCGCCTTTCGGTATCATCTCGGTTTTCCATCAATGGGGCTGGGGAGAGGTGATGGCTCGTGTCTTTTCGTACCGGCTCGACTGTCGAGGAGGTTTGGTGGACTCGTGCTCGTTCTAGGAGAATTGGAGAATTGGGGGGTTAACGGGAAGGCGTCGTACGAGGCGGGTGCGCCTTACGCCTTTCTGTGCGAGTTCTCGCCTGCGGTTCCCTTGTAGCTGCATTACATTCGCCTGTGGCATCATTCTCGACAACATGCCGGCGCTTATGGGATGATCAGTTCTGTGCCTTTGGACATCATCGCCATAGAACGTCCCTACCACGGACACACCCTCCTAGCCTGCCCGTCCCCCCCTTTCCCGAGCCACCGCGCGGACACTTACAGCGAAAGTATACCCGACGGGAAGGCCCTCACCAGCCCCCGACCCGAGACATCCTACGTGGCCCACGCGAACCTCCCTGCTAACGAGGCGTCCTTTTTTGATTCCGGCAGCACGACGGTGTTACCTTTCGGCGGGTGCGCTAGCCCTGTAGCTCATCAGATATCAACTTTTTCCCTTTACCTTGCCTTTACCCATCGTCTTCTCTCATTCTGTCTGCTGCGCTTTATGTCTCTAAAATCCTGGTGATGGCGGCGGGGAAAGATGAGGCAAGAGACTCGGGAGAATTTAGATCTACGGCAACGTAATTGAGGGAGGGAGATGATGAGGAGGATGACTCTGAACGGGACTAGGCGTCCTCATGACGTTTGAACGATCTATCGGCAGGCACAGAGGACGCCTCGCGATGGTTACGCGTAGCGATCTGGGGGAACGGTGACATGCCCCCGCCTCCGTACACCGCTACACGCGTGCTCCAACATCTCATCCTCCCGTCGCCATTGACTCCTTCTCACACGCCTCCTCCCCCTGGCAACCCAACTACCCCCAACATCGGAAGAATAAGGATGCTAGATACCCGGAGGTTGAAGGCTAAGCACCCAGCTGCAAGCGCCATTGGGTGGAGGCCAATAAGCGGAGCAGTGAGATGCGCCTCTTCATCACGGATGCTATGCGAGCCGGCGGTCAAGCTTATTCATGTCGGGATGTCTCACCCTGTTGTAGCCCACGAATGACATTTCTGAAGCCCGCCGATGGCTGCATACATGGTCCCCTCATAACCGCTACGGCAGAGGGCCTGTTCGTGTCATACCGTCTCTCCGTCTGTGACACCCTTCTCCCCACCCGCCTGCGGTAGTGCGTCAGATAGAAGCAATCCGAACCTATCCGCAGTGCCCATCCCGCCGTATGCACCGGATATTACGTAGAACCACCAAGGGCTCCTTCATATCTCCCCCCTCCACTGCTGCAAGCTTCATTTACAACCACCCTCGGCGCTCAATGTAAAACCCACCCCAAAGCTCTTTGGACGGGGTAAGCAAAAGACGCAAGCGATAAATGACCGTCTATATGTTTCGTTTCGTGTTTGTTTAAGAATGGGAAAGATGATCGGCGGGGCACTTAACGCAGGCCCAGCGCCGTAGATTAAACCTGGCGCGGGAAGAGAATTTAATATCGGTGCGAAACCACGGCGGCGGAAATAATACTGAGAATATATGATAGATAACGCGGGCGAAAAAAACAAGTCTTGGCCCTGGTTTTTTGTTTCTCGCATTGGACCCCTTCTATACGCCCGCGATATTGAAGACCACCCGTTTCATGAGCCGCCTGCTGCGGGCGCGAATCTCGCTTTGAAGCTCATATTGTGCATTCACAATGTGTTGATACGCGGCACTGCTGACGTCCCGGCAGTGGCTTGGAAACAATGCAGAGGTAATGTCCGCCTCTGACCTGCAGATACCCGCGTCGAAAAGTCTGAATTGGCTTTTGGGGGATTGCCACTGGTGATGGTACCAAACCTTCCTGCCTTCCGATCCCGGCTTCGGACCCGGCATCGTCCCGATCGGGCCCCACCCGGAACCCGGAACCCGATCTCCCCTACGCCCGAACCTCAACAACCTCTACAGGTAATTAACTGCCTCTATGACGACTAACGGTAAAATCAAAATCCCGTAGAGAAGGGGAAAAAAAGTCTCTCCTCACCAGATCATCACCAGACCCTCCCCCGTCCACTCTTCGGGGAGAAACACCTCGTTCAAGAAGGGATCATCTCCCGCATAACACACTCATCGATATAAGCGGGGAAACGCGGGTCCCGAACCCTTACCCAAAACTCTCTCGGTCCGATGCGGTGACGAAATAAAAGCGCAGGGGGAAATTAAAAATGGCAGGAGCCACAGCCGTTGGGGTTTGGTGGATGTGCGCGGGTATGCACGTTGACTCCATTGAACGTCACTTCGTTTCATGACTGGTGGCTGTGTACGGATCAGGGAGACTGGGAACATGGTGGAGAATGGCGAGGTTGGATAGGGGTGGTTCCACGGGGCGCGATTCTGGGTTTGGGGGACGGAGATCGTGATGTGCTTTGTAAGATGGGGGGTAAATATGGGTGGTTGCGTGCGCTGGATGGTTGGCTAGAAGCTTGCGGGAGCTCTCCAAGTCCATCAGACTTTGTTTCCCCCAGTTTAGTGGGGAGCTTTAGCGTTTTGGGGCGGTGCCCGGGACCCAGAACTCCCCGATGCTAGCGCCTCTCAAACTATCTTTCAGGCCTTCCCTAAAAGGAAGTAATCTCGTAGTAAAGTTCACGCCAAGGGTGCTGATGGCGACTCGCTAAGTCGATAGCTGAGGCCCCATATTCACCTCTAGGTGAGAGTTTACGGCAGCCTACACCCGGATTCGCTCCAGCCCGGAACCACTTCCGCCGTCCGATGCCAGTTCACCCCGCCCGCTCATGACGCACTCTTGCCACGATGGCTGTCCCGAGTATATTGAGATTTCCAAGTCGCGGTTCCGTCTCCCCACTCCCATAACATCACACGCCCAGCAAAACAGGATAGATCAACATGTCAGGAATACTGCCCTCCTCCACAGATCCCTTGTAATACAACCTTCTAGAATCACAATCACTTCCAAGTATCCTCTGCCTCTGAGCCACTTACACGCCCTACACCCAAAAAAAAAAAAAAAAAGGCAGCACCTCGCCCGTAAACCCATCCCCGCGGACCGGGAAACGTCTATTCATGTGATCCCAGCCCTGCTGACATGGGATGCCGCTATCTCCCTATCCCTTGCATACCATCTTCATATCCCCTCCCATAGTTCCGCTGCGGCGGACGGCGGCGCTTTTAGACTTTACTATTCAGACGCCATCGACAAGCACTGAGCGTGGCGAAGAGCGGGCTCCAATGGCATGGGATTGGCTTTGAGTCGGCCGCTCTTCGATGCTCGCGTAGTTTTCAGGCGGGCTTATCAAACTTTTGGAATTCGGGTAATACAGCGGGCTGAAAGTGTGTACATTAGGCAGCAGACGAGGGACTACCACGTCGTCTGATATCATTGCCGAGGCGTTGGCCTCGCCGATACGCGGCTCGGGTCCATTTCTTATGCCGACCATCTGATATCCTATCTCCTCTATACCTCCACCATACTTGCGTAGGACATATGATATTTCGAGGCGTCAAGTATTAGTCCGGCAGACGTGCCGGGGACAAAGGGTGGGGGGGTACCCTCATATTGCACCGTAATATATCGGTATGAGAAGCTTACACGGCCCACGGTCAGCCGCCCCAATATCAGGAGCAACTATGATCCGCCCTTTCCCTTTCCCTATGGAACGAGGATCGGGAAAAGAATTCTTCTTGGAAGGAGTGGGGGGTTTCCCATTCTATGCCGTCTTGGCCCGTGGTTCCATCGGTGCCAGAGGTTTCTGTAACTGCCGCCATCAGTTTCGTGACACGGTTGAAGCCCGGACTTTTTCGAGCCCCGAACATTTCGTATCTTCCCAGGGACTTTGTGAAACTGTCAACCGAGGCTTCACTCTCGGCCATTGTACTCCACTGCGGTAAACCCTCTATCGTAAGAGCGCCTGCCGTGTCTTTAAGTGTGGCCGTCAGGACCGCATAAATGGATCGCCCTAGATCGCCTCTGTCCGCCCGCCAGCACTGTTTGAAGAGCGTAGCGACATGCGCACGTCCTTTTCTCAGGGGCAACGAAGACAATACAAAGAATCTCCCGACTGATCTGAATGTGTTCCGAGTTTGATGCCTGTCAGCGTAGGTCCGAGTCTGAGCTTGCCGGTCTTGAAACGGCGTGGGATGCCCTGGTGTAAGTGATGCGGACTGGGATGTTCCAACGGATGCGGCTCTAACGCCGAAACCTCAAACTCCCAACTCCATAACCAATGACACGGTTACGACGGCGTTATCTCCCAACATCATACCCATGCTACGAAGCGCAAGCATGCTTCGACTTTCGAGATCTCATCCGCAGCGATCCCCACCGCGGATCAAAGCAAAAGATCTCCGCGTGCCATCCCAAAACCACGAGCCATGACAGTTTCACCTCAATACACATCAACTCAATCAAACCCACGCCTTCAACCACCCGTCTCCTTGTAAATGCAACCGTCCCAAACGTAGCTCACACAGGGCCCAAAGCAATTCATCTCTCGTTCCAACAACCCTGCAGACATACCGGCCTCCATTCCTACCATGCACGTAAATTAAATAATCTGCAATCCTGCAGCAAGGAAAGCCACTCCGCGGGGAGATATTGCTCAATATCGCGCGGTTCAGGAATGCATCTGGGTGTAAAGGGGCCCCTCAAACGCATGCCTTCGTAATAACTCCGTAAGGGAGACAACATTATCGCTCGCAACAAACGTCCGTGATCAGCAAGAACTCCCCAAGCTTGAATTCTCCGCCGTCGATCCGAGGCATTATCGATGCGAGAATGGGGGGGGGGGGGGGGGGGCCGCGGCCGCGCCAC